>ML661898.1:1047080-1340973 GCA_007570785.1 Antilocapra americana | reverse complement strand
ACACACACACACACACACACACACACCCCAGCCATCGTCCATGGCCCCCTCACAGAGGAGGAGCCCAACCCACGTGGAGCAGTGAGGGGTCAGGCCTGGCTCCAGCAGAGCATCGTGCAGGCAAGCAGAGGGCCACGGGGATGATGAAGGGCCAGGATGAAGATAAAAAGCTGGGATTTAGATTTTGAGCAGTGGGAAACCACAAGGGCTATTATATGAGGATGAGCTTCAGGGAGAGAATGCCACCAGTGCAGCAGGAATAGGGCAAGAGGCAGGAGCCCCACAGAAGTTCGCTTCCAGGAGAGCAGACTAGCCCAGGCCTCAGACACTGGGCTTTTGGGGACACACTGTCCCCAAAGCAAAGCCAGACCTCCTCACTGCCACCTGCCAGCCCTTTGGGGTTTAGGGCCATCTTGCCTCTCCAGCCCTGTTGTCTCTGACTTTCTTTCACTCAGCCCATATTCCAACCACTTAGGCTGGCCTGCAGTTCCCTGCTGTAATTCCACCCTCCACGCCTTCATCCGTGCTGCTCCTTCTGCCTGGAAAGCCCTCTTCAACCAACTCTACCTTCTCCACAGAGCTGCATTCTGCCCATCCCTCAAGGCACAGCATGAATGACACCTCCTCCAGGAAGCCTTCCCCCCCCATTCTTAGCCTGGCACACCCGTCTCCTGTCCCTGCTTCTCTCCCTACCTGCTCTCCTCCCGGAATTCCCTTTAGAAAGAAAACATGTCTGCCACCTCATCATTTCCTCACGGTCCCCAGCTCTTTTCCTGACTTAGGGAGAGTTCAAACCATCCCTGATGATCCAGCTCAGTCATGCTCAGAAACACAAAACCAACCCCTTCCCAGGAAGAGGATGCTCACAGAAGCAGGCAATACTCAGCTCCAGGCCCACCAACCTGAAGAAATGCCACCGAGCATAGGGCAAAGCAGCTGATGGGAGCAGGAGGCATTCCTGGTGGCTTCTCTGTTAGCAAGGAACAGGACTTCTCTCGGTTTAACCCCCTGTGACCTTTGAACTTCCTGGGAGGTCAGCAGCTCGACCCCCTTCCCCAGCTGTCTTCCTGTCTCCTGCCCAATGGGAGGGAGGGCCCTGGGCCCGTTCCATTTTGCGCCCCGTATTGATCTGTTGGCAGCAATGGGCTGGATAATTAGCCAGGAATTAGGGTTTCTATTACAGCCAGGAGGCTGCTCCAGCTGATTTATCACCTGAATAATTTACTGTGATTGAAAGGAAATTAAAATGAACTCCATTTGACAACTGTGAGCTTTTATGGGCTTTAGTGAAGGCTCAAAAGCCAGATTAATAGCCTAGTGTTGGTTAATAGTCTGCCGAGAGTAAATACGGCAGGCTGTGCTGGGGGGGTGGCCTTCCTGCCGCGGCCAGAGGAGGGACCAGCTCCCGCCAGCAGCATGGCACCCATGACAGCGTCAGCGTGAGTTTTACTGAAACACAGTCCACTGTTGGAAACACACACGCGCACATACCACCCGCCCTCGTTTCTTTTTTTTTTTCTCTTCTCCTCCAAGGTGATTTTTACTCACTCCACATGGAGCAAAAACAGAATTGCTTTTTCAATAATCTTTTGGAAAAGGAAGTGTTTCATTGTCCCAGGAGTGTGTATACATTAACCCATTCTACCCTCAGGGACAAGGTTTTACTCAGTTCCTGTATAACAGGAAGAATCATGGATGCTTCCACCCAGGACAGATCTTGGCAGGAAGAGCAGCCAGGTGAGGGTGGGCTCTGAGCTTGTGGAAGTGACAGGCAGGACCCCAGCCGGGCCCTGAAGAAGTATGCTCTTCCCATGGCAGTTGGAGGCAGGGGGCTGATTAAGGAGGATTTGCCCACCCAAGCCTCTGGCAAGACCCTGAGGGTTCTAAGAATGACCAGCAGACTCTGGCTGCAAAAGGCCAGTTCTGAAAACCAGCCAATTAGAAAACTGGCTCCTAGACCTGTTTGGGGACATGAAGGCCCATATATCTGTCTTGTCCAAGGTAGACAAAAGATCTTGAGGTCAGAGTCCAGCTCTGCAGCCTCGACAAATCCCAGAAGTCTGAAAACGGGGTGAACAGTCTGAAAAAAAATGTTCCAGTCTGTAAAACAGGCTCACAAATCTTGCCCAGCCTGTGTAGCGGGCATTTACATGGAGAGTCTGATGAGAGGATGGATGTGAAAGATCTTTGGAAACTGTAGAGGATCATGGATAGACAGAGAAGATCACTGCCACTACTGCTGGGCTATGCTAGGTTGATGTCAAAAATCACACACTCTACTGTCTCAGATACAGAAATTGAGGTCTGGAGTAAAAGTGACTTGCCCAGCTGGACAGAGGCTGAACTCAAGTCAGACACTCCCAACTCCAAGGCCAGTAAATGTTCATCCTCCCCCGTGAGCTGCCACTAGACCCTGGAGATCAGATCAGCTCACATTCGGAAGAGGGGCCAGCCTTGGCGGCCAGAGCTCTGGGCCCCCTCCTGACCACTGGGGCTCACGAGGCCAGGCTGCCAGCAGGTATGAGAAACCTGTACCCTTGACGCGTGTCCCTTCCTAGCCTGTGGCCCTTGCTCGGCCAACATTTATCCAAAGTGACTGGGAGTGCAGAGCGAGGGTATGTCATTCATAGTCCAGTGCCTATGTGCGTACCCGCAGCCCTGTGGTCTCACCTACTATCTCTCCTCATTACGGCCCATTACGGGAAGGTGAAGCAGATTAACCAGAAAGCACTGAGTCAGTCATTATCCTGCAGGCAGGCCCTGCCGTAGAGCCCACACAATCAGAGTCAGGCCCACAGTGTGTCCGTGCCGTTCTGAAGGACACTGCAAGGCCAGACTGCTGGGAACAGGGCTCCCCCTCCAAGGCCTGTCTCTACACAGGCCTACTGACCTGTCCCCCGATGTCACTTCCTCCATAACATCTTTCCTCCCTGTGCTCCCTGCAGAGGCAATGTCTCCATTCATCAGAGTCCACAGAACTTTCTCCCTCGTCTTGCAGGTTCTGAATCCACATCACAGTGCCCCTGTGAGGCTGGGGGCTGAGCTGATGCCTGATTCATCCCGCCCTCCTGCCTCTGGGTGCCCAGCACTGTGTCAGGGTCACAGCTACCATGTGAGACATATGCTGGATAAATGAGCGTCTGAGCAAGTGAGTGAATGGATACGTGGGTGGACTCCTCCAAAGCATGAAGCCCTATAGTCCATCTGGGATGCTAGGGCATTCCAAGCTGAATGAACTAAGATTAGATTCTGTGTTTCCAAGAGAATCACATGACACACAGAGGGAAACATGATCCCTGACACCTATTGTCTGAATTAAGTAAATAAGAACTTACTAGAAATGCCAGAGGTTTTGTGCTGAGGTCAGACAAACCCTATCCTTTCTGTGGGCCTCTAAAAAATGAGGAGATTGATAGCTTGCTTCTTTTTAGAGCCCTACTGGCCTTAAAATCATGTAATATTGTCCAAGGTTACAAGATAACTTATCTCCCAGATTCTGGAGGGAAAGGTAGGCTTCATCCAAGGAAGGTTCCAAGTTGAGTCCCTTTGTTTTCTCCTTATGGGGTCAGATGGAATGCGGCTTTGGCCCTCTCTCTGAAGGGCTCCGAGCAGTGGGACAGGCTGCCTGGGATGGAAACAGACACTTCTCCTTAGAGCCCAGGACCTAGAGTGTGTGCGACTAGCTCTGACTTGCACCTATCACTGTGTGATTCCTGGAGGAGGTGTCACTCAACTGCAGGAGAAAGACGGAAATGCTGAGCATCATCTATGAAACCAGGCCCGGCTACCCAGCATCTTCTCCTATCCTCCCCCAGTTCATTCCCTGAAGCCCAGCCACACTTTCTTTCCTTTCTCACTCCTGCCACACTTCCTCTGGCCTCAGGGTCTTTGTACTCTTATTCCCTCTGCCAGTCATTTCTCCCCACCATGTCCCTTCAGGGCACAGCGGAAGCCACTGTGGCCTCCAGGCTGGATCAGCACCTGCTTTATGCCTTTAGAGAACCTCAGACGTCTCCTCCTCAGTGCCTAGCACATCTGTCATCCATGACCCTTTGAGTAATCCTTCTTTATTGTGATTCTTCCACACATCTGTAGTCTCCCTGAGGGCAGGTTCAAGCCTGTCGTGTTCACTCATGTACCTAGTGACTGGCTCTGTGCCTTGCATATAATAAACACTCACCAGTGTTTGTTAAATGAATACATAACTTGTTGGGTGAGTGAGTGAGTGAATGAAAGTCTCTCAGTCACATCTGACTCTTTGCGACCCCATGGCTAGGCTCCTCTGTCCACAAAATTCTCCTGGCAAGAATACTGGAGTGGGTATTCATTCTCTCCTCCAAGGAAACTTCTCCACTCTGGGATTGAACTCAGGTCTCCTGCAATTGCAGGCAGATTCTTTACCATCTGAACCACCAGGGAAGCCCAGACTTGTTGGGTGACCTTAGGCCAAGCCTTTTTGCCTCACTAGGCCCCAGTTTCCCCATCTGAAAACAAGGTAGCTAGACGGTCTGTGAGTGCCCTCCTCGGAACCACACAAAGACAGCTAGACTGTCACAGGATGGTGGTCCCTGGGGCCTTGCTCAGTCCTCCCCATCCAAGGTCCCCTCTGGCACCTCCTCTCTCCATGGCAGCCTGTCCTGCAGCCTACACTGTTTTGGGTGACTCTTTGGGAAAACTTCAGAAGCTATCCTCTCATTAGCCTGCAGAGGAAGCTCAGCAGGTTAGTCTTCACCACCAGGACCAGCCAGCAAGTTCTGGGGAAGTCATTGCTCTCAGACCCCTGCATCTCACCCAGCAGATGGGCGCTCTCAGCACACAGGAGTCACGTCCAAGCCACCTGTGCCTGTGAGGTCTCCAGCCCAGGGCTTGTCACATGTGGGGCACCAGGAAACAGTCTCCTGAATCAAATCTGGTACTCAAGGGGAACCTTATCCAGGTCCTGAGAGCACCTCCCTGGGCAGAGCCTTTCTGATCCCTCCCTTCTCTGTAGCCATGGGCAGTGACTGCTTCTCAGCCCAGGTTAGAGCAAGGGGCTACTAGCAAGGAATCATCCTGCTTTCTTCCCTCTCTTGCAAATGATCCAGCTGTGAATCTGTCCAGTGAGACACTTCTTCATCTCCAGACTCTTGGATTTAATTCTAAAAGCTTGACAGGGCAACGTGACAACAGGGCTGACAGTGGGGGACACTCCAGTGCCATCATCACCTGGTTTATGGCCATCCGGTGTTTACATATCTCCCCCTGCATCCTGACTGACAGGATAATGACCAAAGACCACCTCAAGTGGCTCAGGAGATCATTACACCACCCTGTGTGAAGAGCCCCGGGTAAGCACAGCACCACTCAGCAATGGCAGAGCAGCCAGACACGGAACACCCCCCGCCAGGCCCGAGAGACCAAGCACCAGGGCCAGCAATCACAAGAGCCCCAGATGTGTCCTCTAGACCTCGTGGGAGGCGGCCACTGGCCAGGTATGGCTCTAAGTAAAACTTGGCACTCTCACCCACACCCAGACAGATGCCTTCGGGTGCATCACCCAGGCCTGCATGTAGGTGGTGGGTGTCGGAGGCAGCGAGTCGGGGTCATACCTGCTCGGGCTTGATGGGCTCCGCGGTGGTGAAGATGTCCGAGTAGTGCTGCCTCTCAAACACGCGGTCCAGCACCTCCAGCTGCTGCTGCGTGAACAGGTCTCCCCGCATCTGCTTCCGGAGGAAATCTCTGCCCGGCAGTGAGTGGCCGTTTGGCACAGGAGACTCCTGAATACCTTTGATGAGTATGAGAGAGGAGGGGTGAGTGTGCGTCCCGCAACCTGCTGGGCAAGACAGGCCAGACCCTGGATTGGGAAGAGGGTTTGGGACACACAAGCCCACCTCCTTCCCTGATGAGAGAGGACACAGGAGCTCAGATGGGGAGGTGTTCTTTGCCAAAGTCGCCCGACTGGTTAGGCCAGAGCCAGCTTCCCACAGCCACATGCCAGCCCCTGCATGAAGCATGCATCATTGCAGTTAATTTTCACAATGAAACCAGTGCAGATGGTATTATTTCCCCCATTTTGCAGATGAGAAAATTGAGACCTAGAAAAGTAAACTGATTTGCCTGAACTCAGGTTGACTCAGAGGCTTAATCACCAGACACCACTGCCTCTCCTGCACTGAAGGTCCCCTTGGATCAGTTTTATCCCAGAGCTGAGGCCCTTGGCTGGGACATTTGCCATCATATTATGTGACCAGCCAATAAAACACAGTGTTAGGAAGGCTGTAGGGAAACACATGCTCTCATGCAGTTTTGATGGGAGTCTACTCATCACACACCCATGGTGGATAATTTGATAAAATCTATCAAGATCACATGGGGCTCTCATGACAGGAATACTGGAGTGCTTTGCCATTCCCTCCCCCAGTGGTCCACATTTTGTCAGAACACTCCACTACGACCCACCCTTACCCATCCTGAGCCTAGCACAGCATGACTCATAGCTTCACTGAGTTACACATGCCCCTTCACCACAAGGCTGTGAGATGGTTAAATGGCATCACCAACTCAATGGACAGGAATTTGAGCAAACTCCAGGAGATGGTGAAGGACAGGGAAGCCTGGCATGCTGCAGTCCATCAGGTCGCAAAGAGTCAGACACAACTCAGTGACTGAACAACAAAATCAAGATCACAAATGCAAGTTCTTGTTGATACAGCAACTACACCTCTGGGAATTTATTTTAAAGTTAAACTTACACATATAGGAAGTGATACATGTACAAAGTGCTAGTAGCAAAAGACTGGAAACAACTCAAGAGTTTGTTTTAGGAACTGGTTAAATAAGTTATGGTATGCTCACACAGTACAATTCTGTGCAGCAGCAAAAAGGAAAAAGGACTTCCTCTGTGAAGTGATATAGAAAGATTTTCAAGATACATCATTAAATGAAAAATAAATAAATAAGACTCAGCACAGCACACAATCTTTTGTGTAAAAAAGGAAGAAAATAAGACTTTACATGCATTGTGTATGTGTGTGGGTGTGTATATATATAGTGAAAAAGCTGGCTTAAAACCCAAAATTCAGAAAACTAACATCATGGCATCTGGTTCCATCACTTCATGGTAAATAGATGGAGAAATAATGGAAAGAGCGACAGACTTAATTTTCTTGGGTTCCAAAATCACTGCAGATGGTGACTGCAGCCATGAAATTAAAAGACGCTTGCTCCTTGGAAGAAAAGTTATGACCAACCTAGACAGCATATTTAAAAGCAGAGACATTACTTTGCCAACAAAGGTCTATCTAACAAAGGCAAAGCAATGGTTTTTCCAGTAGTCACATATGGATGTGAGAGTTGGAGTATAAAGAAAGCTGAGCACTGAAGAATTGATGCTTTTGAACTGTGGTGTTGGAGAAGACTCTTGAGAGTCCCTTGGACTGCAAGGAGATCAAACCAGTCTGTCCTAAAGGAAATCAGTCCTGAATATTCATTGGAAGGACTGATGCTGAAGCTGAAATTCCAATACTTGGGACACCTAATGGGAAGAACTGATTCATTGGAAAAGACCCTGATGCTGGGAAAGATTGAAGGCAGAAGAAGAAGGGGACGACAGAGGATGAGATGGTTGGATGACACACCAACTCGATGGACATGAGTCTAAGAAAGTTCTGAGAGTTGGTGATGGACAGGTGATGGAAAGGGAAGCCTAACGTGCTGCAGTTGAGGTCGCAAAGTGTAGGACACAACTGAGCGAATGAATTGAACTGAACCGAACTGATAAATATATATACGTGTGTGTGTGTGTTTCTCATGTTGCCTTCCAGAGCCATACGGAAGGCAACATGAGAAATATTTAGAGTGGTACCCATTTAGGGAGGTCGAAACTAAACAGATGGAGGCAGAGGGGAAGGGGACTTTTCATAGCATGATTGTTTTGTTTGCTTTGTTATAGAACTTTAAATGTATTGCCTATTCAGAAATGTAAATTACAAAGAAAGTACAGGATTAAATTCTCTTTGGGTTCTGTACTGTTAGCTCTTCACACTATCACAGTCCCTGGTGATGATGCCTACATTTCAAAGAAAATATTACAAACTATCAATTAAAATTAAATGAGTTAAAATATATTTTGTGAGCTTTAGGTCTGAACCATTCAAAACAAGAGAAAATAAGGTGGGCAAAAGATTCCAGTGAGGAATGGCCTCCCAGGCCATCATTCCCCAAGGCTCTCGGTAACCAAGTTGCTCATTCAGGGCCAACCTGGCTGGTAGCCAGGCCTAGAGGACAGGCCTCTGCTTTTGCCATTGGGAAGCCCTACGGGAAACCAGCATGTGTCAGATGCCTCCCTGGCAGGTGCCCTTACACAAGGCCGTCCCCAATCCCCCTTCCACCCTTGCCCCACCAGCCCGCTGCTGCCCTAAACTTCATTCATCAGGTCAAAGCCCTGAAGAAGGAAGCCAAACCAAGGAGCTTGAAGCAGTGGGATACTGTGTCCCTGAGATACTGCCCGAAGCTGGTGTTTCCCCAGATGTCTTATCTGGGGGCAACTGCAATATAGGCTCTGACATTTGAACAAAGACACCAGCTTTGGGTGTTGACATGAGCGCTGGCCTTTCAGAGTCCCCTGTGTAGGCAGAGAGCTCAGAGTGCCCCAGCAATCTCTACTGGAAAGGTCTTCAGAGGTGGCTCAGGACACCCCTGAGAAAATGGATCCCAGATCAATTCTGGCCCAAGAGGATACCTAAGCTGGGCTATACACTAAACGACCAGACACTCCAACATGAGGGCTCCTTAGCGGCATCTCTGACTCATGTCTTCCATCTGGAGCCTGAGGCCCTCCTCCAGAAGCCTGTGACCCTGGCCTTCCATGAGACAGGTCCTTGCTCCTGCCCACGGGACATCATCCTCAGAGCCCCCTCTTCCATCATGGCCTACACCATGGGGATTATCCCACAAGGGCACCAAGACTAGTGGAATGTGGGAGCTCCTGGCTCAGACGGGGTCTGCCCGGCAGTGTTTTCCATTGGCTGGCATTCACTAAGTGCCCCTTGTGTGCACAGGTGTACACACACACACACACACACACACACACACACACGGGAAGAAGGCTCAGCTGGCTTCTCCTCAGCTATTGTTCGGGTGAGTCATCCTGACCCCAGGCTCTCTTGCCAAAGCATGACCTTGGTTTGAGTTCCCTCCCCAGTGCTCCCACTAAGGAGTCTCTTCCCATCAGAGTAATTGCGTCCACCTTTAGGAGACTTCTCCCTGCCCACCAACTCCACATAAACTCACTAGCCCCTGTCCTCCCCAGCAGGCTCAAAACTCCTAATAAAGGCTCCTTCCTGTCTGCCAGCTCCTGGTCACTCCTGCCAAGGCCTCGCTCTGCTGAGCTCCACTGGACAGTGTCCACCTCTTCCCTCCCGATTGGGCTGTCCCACCAGACATGCCCCCATCTCGGCCTCTGGAGGAGGTCCCTCCCTGGCAGCCGGTCCTCCCAGGACAGTCCTCTTGTCCTCTCCCATAGGCTTCACAGGCTGGGTTCTGTGCACAGCTCAGAGTTCTGGAAAGCCAGAGCTTCGCCTCCACTGAGGAAGCTCAGAGAGGGTGGCTCAGCTGAGGGCTCCTGTGGGCAAGGTCACTGTGTGGTCACCAAGTAGGGCCTGGCACAGAGTTAAGGCTCAGGACACATGCCAAATCAAGTACACACTCAGGGTCCTTGGAGGCCCAGCACCCAGGACACCACCAATTCTGCAGCACAGGCAGCCTCACCAAGTCTTCCAGAAATAAGACTCACCACACCCTGCTCTGGCCTTCTGAAAGTCAGCCACAGCACCATGGACTGAGCCTGGGAGAGTGTGCAGACTGTCCTGGTGACCCAGAAATACAGTTTAGGACTGTGAGCTGGGAAGAGCCACCTGTCTAGTCATTCACCCCAGCACTGCCTCTGCTTTCTCTCTGCTAGCCACTCCTGCCACGAAGTGGGACGTGTCAGGTGGGAGGGAGGTGAAGTCTACCTGCCACTTGGCACAGATGCCAAAAATCTATTATTTCCTTAAGAAGGCCTGAGGCCCTCCTAAACATACAATCATTTATTCATTCATTTAATAGATACTGATATAGAGTTTACTCTGCCCCAGGTAATAGCCTCCCAAAGGGAGTCATGCTTGAAGTGGAAGCAGAGGACAAAATGTCAGCAAGAGCAAAGGGGCAGGGGAAGGTATAACAGGCAGAGGAGGAGATGAAGAGGACAGGGGGAGTTGGGGTGAAGAGACCCCAGGAGACTCTGGACAGGCAGGCAGGGGTTGGGTCACAGAGGCCACAGAAGCCACAGAGGTAATCAGAGCCTCATCAGAGGAGGAGTGGGGTGGGGAGCCACAGAAAGGAGCTGGGGAAATAATCGCCCTTCACATTTCTCAGTCCCAGAGCCTAAATTGCTAGTTCCTTTACTGTGCTTTCTAAACCCTGAACCCAAAGTTTGGAAAGACTCAGTTCAGTTCAGTTGCTCAGTCGTGTCCAACTCTTTGAGATCCCATGGACTGCAGCACGCCAGGCTTCTCCGTCCATCACCAACTTCAGGAGCTTGCTCAAACTCATATCCATTGAGTTGGTGATGCCACCCAACCATCTCATCCTCTGTTGATCCCTTCTCCTCTTACCTTTAATCTTTCCCAGCATCAAGGTCTTTTCCACTCAGAACTGAATGAGTCAGTTATTCAAATCAGATGGCCAAAGTACTGGAACTTCAGCTTCAGCATCAGTCCTTCCAGTGAATATTCAGGACTGATTTCCTTTAGGATGGACTGGTTGGATCTCCTCGCAGTCCAAGAGATTCTCAAGAGTCTTCTCCAACACCAAGTTCAAAAGCATCAATTCTTTAGTGCTCAGTTTTCTTTATAGTCCAACTCTCACATCCATACATGACTACTGGAAAAATCATAGCTTTGACTAGATGGACCTTTGTCAGCAAAGTAATGTCTCTGCTTTTTAATATGCTGTCTAGGTTGGTCAGAGCTTTTCTTCCAAGGAGCAAGCGTCTTTTAATTTCATGGCTGCAGTCACCATCTGCAGTGATTTTGGAGCCCAAGAAAATAAAATCTGTCACTCTTTCCACTGTTTCTCCATCTATTTGCCATCAAGTGATGGGACCAGATGCCAGGATCTTTGTTTTCTGAATGTTGAGCTGTAAGCCAACTTTCTCCCTCTCCTCTTTCACTTTCATCAAAAGGCTCTTTAGTTCTTCTTCACTTTCTGCCATATGGGTGGTGTCATCTGCACATCTGAGGTTATTGATATTTCTCCTGGCATTCTTGATTCCAGCTTGTGCTTCTTCCAGCACAGCATTTCACATGATGTATTCTGCATATAAGTTAATAAGCAGGGTGACAATATACAGCCGTGACCTACTCCTTTCCCAATTTGGAACCAGTCTGTTGTTCCGTGTCCTGTTCTAACTGTTGCTTCTTGACCTGCATACAGATTTCTCCAGAGGCAGGTCAGGTAGTCTGGTGCTCCCATCTCTTGAAGAATATTCCACAGTTTGTGTTGATCCACACAGTCAAAGGCTTTGATATAATCAATAAAGCAGAAGTAGATATTTTTCTGGAACTCTCTTGCTTGATGATCCAGAGGATGTTGGCAATTTGATCTCTGGTTCCTCTACCTTTTCTAAATCCAGCTTGAACATCTGGAAGTTCATAGTTGACATACTGTTGAAACCTGGCTTGGAGAATTTTGAGTATTACTTTGCTGGAGTGTGAAATGAGTTCAATCATGTGGTAGTTTCAACATTCTTTGGCATTGCCTTTCTTAGAGATTGGAATGAAAACTGACCTTTTCCAGTCCTGTGGCCACTGCTGATTTTTCCAGATTTGCTGGTATACTGAGTGCAGCACTTTCACAGCATCATCTTTTAGGATTTAAAATTGTTCAACTCCATCACCTCCACTAGCTTTGTTCATAGTAAAGCTTCCTAAAGTCCACTAGACTTCACATTCCAGGATGTCTGGCTCTAGGTGAGTGATCACACCATCGTGGTTATCTAGGTCATGAAGATATTTTTTGTATAGTTCTTCTGTGTATTCTTGCCACCTCTTCTTAATATCTTCTGCTTCTGTTAGGCCCATACCATTTCTGTCCTTTATTGAGCCCATCATTGCATGAAACATTCCCTTGGTATCTCTAATTTTCTTGAAGAGATCTCTACAGATTTTCCCATTCTATTGTTTTCCTCTATTTCTTTGCACTGACCACTGAGGAAGCCTCCTTGTCTCTCCTTGCTATTCTTTGGATTAGAATCATCTGCATTCAAATGAGTATATTTTTCCTTTTCTTCTTTGCCTTTAGCTTCTCTTCTTTCCTCAGCTATTTGTAAGGCCTCCTCAGACAACCATTTCGCCTTTTTGCATTTCTTTTTCTTGGGGATATTCTCGATCACTGTCTCCTATACAATGTCACAAACCTCCATCCGTCCTCCTTGGAAAGACTAGGAGCTGGCAAGATGAATTTTACACTTGAACTCATTTGGGGCTGATATGTGGAGTCAGCCTATCAGCCACAGGTGATTCACTGAGCCCATTCTGTAGGTAAACCACTCCTCATGGCATGTGCCTAGTTGCCAGGATAAACACTAACCATGTGCACCCATGCCACCTCCTCGAGCATGTCTTCCTTCATGGCCTAGTCACTTCTCCATCTCGCCACTTTCTACCTTATCTTAGAAGTCAAGCCCTAGGCTCTTCACTCTGACATAGCACTGTTAGCTACCTTGGGGAGAAACACACAGTTAATTTATCTCTGTCTTCTCCAAAGAGAACATGTGCAGAATAAATGAACAAATCAGTAATACTACCTTCACTCCGCAGATCTGGTCTGCAAATGTCACATTCCATTTGACCTCATTCATTCATTCATTTGTTCATTCTTGCCTCAATCAACCTAAGGGAGCAGGCGCTGGGCTAATGCAGGGCAAACAGTGATGAGCAAAAGCTGGCCCAGCCCTGTCCTTGTGGAGTTATGCCCAGTGGAAGAGGCAAACGTTAACCGAAAAAATAACCAGACCAGTAAAGGTGAAAGTGTCAACCATGACAAATACTCTGACAAAAAGACTCATGGTTCTCAGAGGCCAGGGACATGGCTGACTTATCTCTGGGTACCACAGACAGTGTGTGAGCATGAGCCAAACAGACTATATGCACAGAGACAGCTACAAAAGGGAACTCCAGAAAAACCAACCCCTACCCAAGGACTGGTCTGAATCTCCAGGCCTCCAATGGACACTTCATAGCATTTCCCATCCACAAAGATGCTGTCTGACTTCACTGGAGAATGTGATCTTAGAGACAGGCTCCAGAAGCACTCAGACCCACTTTATTCCAGGGAGGAAAAGCTGAATTTGCAATGTGAATGGTATGCTTAAATATATGGATAGACATGGGCAAAAGTACAAAGGTATACAGGGGGCACGGTATCTTTAAATCTTTTTTTCTACTCCAAATCAAATAATATGTAATAGACCCAGTGCTGGGTTTAGTCAACCATGGCTCGTCGAATTAACATTCTGGAAGCTAGCTTCAGGGGAGCAAGGGGCAGGAAACTGTGTCTCGGGGAGCAAAGAAATGCTGGCTTTAAATTTCAGGTTAAACCAATGTTATTCACAACCCGGCTTTGAAGCTAAAAGCTTTACACAATCGGGTCTGCTCACGCAAAGAGGGAGGAAGCAGAAGAGCCTCAGATTCCCATCTGTCAAGAGAAAGCTGTCTCTTGTGTGTCTTAAAAGATCATAAACCCATTGCGTTTTTTTACAGCACAGCAGATTCAGGGGTTTTGCATTTTTTCTTGGAGGGTCCTGGTTTGTTTCTTTAAAAATTATCATGTACTTTATGTCCACAGATGCTCCCTGGGAGAAAGAAATCAAATAAAAAACAAACAGGAATCTCCCTAATTCCTCTGGCATCATGGCCTTTGGGATACAGCCCCAGCCGGAAGCCCAGGAGCCCAGGAAAGGAGGCTGGAGCTACTGAGTCAGTCTCTGGCCTTTCTCTGAGCTCCATTTCCCTGCAGAGCCTGTCCAAGTCCGACCTCCAACACAGCCTCCTTTATCCTCAGCATGGCAGGGCAGTGGAAGGGCCCAATGGGAAAAGGGCTGGGAGTCAACATACGTGGGTTCTAGCCCTGACTCTGCCCTTACTTGCTGAACCCAGACAAGTTCCTCTCCCTCTCTGGGCCTTAGGTGCCCCATCAATAAACTAGGAAGGCTATTAGTCGTTTCTAACCACTCTCTTCTTTAAAACCCTCGTAGATTTTGTCTACTAAATAGTATTAAATGAGCATTCATCTATTTTTACATTTTGGTTGTGTTTTCCATTTTGGTTGTTTGTGCAGTCTTTATAAGGGAGTAATCTACAATCCAATATTCATTCTACCCCTACATGATGGCCAAATGTACCCAAGGGATTTTCTCTTTGCTAATATTTGGTTTAGAGATGGACATGTGGGTGGGGGAGGGCTTCTAGGAGGAAGTCAGAGACAGGAGAAATCTTTGTTTTCCCACTGGGCTACATTTTTTTGAGATTATGAAAATAACTCCCAGATCCTCCTGTTAATGCTTCTCGACGCTACAACGGGCCCTTCCCTTACCCCAGGCTCTGAGGTCCTCTCCCCGTCTAGCTGGCAGCGCTCTGAGAAGGCTGACATCTAGCCATTCTGCTGCTCTGGACTCTGACACCCACCATGCTCACAGCCCTAGCCCCCTCAGTGACGATGGAGACAGAACCAGGTCTCAGTGTGTCATGTGCCACAGGAGTCTGGAGCCAGCGTGGTTGGGAACACCCAACTGGTATGACCTGGGGCATTTCCAGCTTGAGTCAAGTGAGTCCAGGGAGTTTGGGGTGGTTTTCACCAGGTGGGGAGATAGCAATCATAGCTAATTGTTAATTCTTCTATTTTTTGACCGCACCACATGGCTTGCAGGATCCTAACTCCCCAACCAGCGATCAAACCCAGGCCCCAGCAGTGAAAGCGCTGAGTCCTAATCACTAAACCAACAGGGAATTCCCTATTGTAGCTAATTCTTAAAGCAATCCATAAAGCAGAGACCAACCAAATTCAGACCATGCTAATCTACAGCTTTAAGGAACTATTTCAGATGCAAGAGAAGCTTGCTGAGGGTAGTAGTGACTCCAGAATTCATCCTCAGGAGGTGCTACGCAAGACTATGGGTTACAAAAGGGAGGCGAGGGCGGACAGTGTATTTGTTCTGGGCCTACATCAGCAAAAGACCCTGCAGACACTGAGAGAACACTGTGTATCCCTAGCAAAGATGAAGGGAAGAGAAGACATCTGAAGATAGAGGTGATGGGGGCATAGGCTCTTTAATCCCTGGTCTCACACTGGATGGAACACTGCTCCATGCCAGCCTCCCAGACAAGTTATCTTCACATCTTTAAATTTCACTGACCCTCAGAGCATCTGGGCGGGGGGGGGGGGCGGTTTGCATATTCTTACCCCATTTTACAGATGAGAAAACTGAGGCTCAGAGAGGTTGAGCAGCTGAGGTCACTCAACTAGGATTTGTATTTCAGTCTCGTGTCTGCAGATCCAGTGCTCTCTCCACTTCCCTCCTTGGGTCAACTACTAAAACTAAAACCCTCTGCTTCTTCGTCTGTAAACCAGTAAGCAAGACATGGTAAACAGAACAGTGGTAAGCAGGACCATCTCTGGGGTTTTATAAGGAATAAATGAAATAATCTCAGTGACACACTTAACATGAAGTTAGTATCCAAACAACATTAGCTGCTGTTTGCATCATTTTCACCAGGAAAACCTTTTGAAGGCTGCCACAGGACAAAGCCCAGCCCTCCCAGGCCTCCATGATCTGCCCCTCCAGTCAGGATCTCCCCCAACACCATCGAAGCAGGCTACTCCTCATTCCCCACGAGTCCATGCTCCCCCTCTTGACTGTTCCTTCTGCCGACTCACCCTTCACCCCGACCCACCAAAGGCTTGTCTAAAAGCCACCTCCTCTCGGAAGCACAAAGTCTAATCACACTATCTTCTAACTCTCCTCAGCAAGTTACACTGGCTACCACTGTTACACTGAATTTCACCCCTTCACAATCCACTCTGTGAGACCCATCCTCTTGGAATCTCCATTTGGTTGCTGAGGAAACTGGCAGAGATAACAAGTAACTTGCACAAGGTCACAACAAGGTCACATGGCAGAGCATTTGCACACATTTTAAAGGTCTTAAAGTGAAGTCAGCCACTGTGATGGACGTGGCACAGCCCACTGGGTAGGTTCAAATCCTCACTCCATCTCTTAGAAGCCTGTGATACTTGAGAAACTTTCATCTCTAATCCTCAGTTTTCTCATTTATAAAATGGGATAATACATAATGGTATTGATGAAAGAATTGAATAAGGATATATGTAAAATGCTTAGCATAGCTCCTGGCACAGAATAAGTGCTCAATAAATACAAGCTATTTCTAGGATTACTCCGGCATACCTTGTTTTATTAAGCCTTGCTTTATTGTGCTTTGTAGATAATTGCATTTTTTTTTTTTACAAATTGAAGGCTTGTGGCAACCCTGCAGCAAACGAGTCTATCAGTGCCGTTTTTTTCAACAGCATTTGCTCACTTCGTGTCCCATGTCACATTTTGGTAATTCTCACAATAGTTCAAACCCTCTACCAGCAAAAAGATTACAAGGCACTGAAGACTTAGATGGTAACTAGCATTTTTAGCCATAAACTATTTTTTAACTAAGGTATGTACATCTGTTTTTAGACACAGTGCTACTGCAGACTTAACAGACCAAAGTATAGTATAAACATAACTTTTATATGCACAGGAAAACCAAGAAAGTGTGTTGACTCCATTTATTTCAAGTTGATTTACTGCAGTGGTATGCAACCAAACCCAAAATGTCTCCAAGGTATCCCTGTATTTCTTTCCTTCCCTGCTCAGAGTATAAGCTCTCTGAGGACTGAACCCATGTCTGACTCACCACAAACATGGGAGATGCTGACTCATTTTTATTGACTGAATGAGTAACCTGGGAAAACTTGAGAAGTTGAAGACCGAATGGATCAGGGGAACTCAGTAATTCATAGTCTCTAGCATCACTGGAGAACTCTGGAGAAAACCTCTGGGAGTGACCTCCATTACATCAATGATCCCGGAGGAGGCAAGAGTGAACCAACTAAGAGTTTATGTTCTACATTCTAAGAAAGAGCCGAGGCAGTTCATAAAATTTTAATTGAGCACTAAGCTTCCTGGCAACACACACCAAAAGGAAAACACAGCAAGTCGTATAGTGTATGTGCGCACAACAACAACAAAATGCCATTAATTCTTCCACTCAAAATACTTCCCAGCACTTCTATTCTCTGCATGGTGTTTTGAATGCTTAGGGTGACTTTAAGATGACTATTAACCCAAACGTGGGTCCTAGAAGAGAGACTATTAGAGCCAGACCTCAATTAAGGGAAGGGCACAAGGTGCTGGGATAAGGGGATGGGATTCCAGCCCCAGACAACTAGCGTCAGTCGGCAATATCCTGAGAGTGTCTATACTATGAGCCAGGCCCTATGCTGGGAATCAAGGCGGCAGGACCGGAAAGGTCTCCCGGCAGCCCAGAACCAACATCAATGTTCTGGGTGATTTTATAAATGCCATCCTAAACCAGGGCCACACGCTGAGAAAAACCAGAGCGGCATGGAGGAAAATTCCATTGGAACGACCATTATTCAGCCATTAGTTTCACTCAATCTTTCTTCTTGGAGCAGGAAAACGCGAAATTGTAAAATTGCTAAATACGTTCAGGTTCGACCAGAGTGAATCTGATTGTGCTGTGTATTAACCAGTGAGTCACAGGCTGTCAGGGAGGGAAAGACCCCAAAGGGCCAATGATTCCACACTCGGTTTAGGGCCAGAAGGCAGGTCTAAGGGAAGCTGAGTCTAGGAAGACATGAGGCTCCTGACTCCTGTTCCAAGTCTCACGACCCATTCGTTCCTAAGCCACAAAATTCCCGCTGAGTGTCTGGTCCTGCACTTGGTACCTGAGCTAGAGAGGAACATTTTAACCCTTGGCTTCCAGTGGGGGACACAGATAAGTGAAACATTCCAATGTCCCAAGCTAAGTCCAGAGCCTTGAAGGAGCCAAAGGCAGAGGTAAGCCTGAGAAGCAGAGGCAGCCCTGGGAGCTAGACAGAAGTAGTCAATCCTCATACAGAGCTTACTCTGTGCCAGGAACTATTCTAAACACCTTATCTATTTAATCCACACAACAACCTAGTGATGTCAAGTTTGTTACTGCCCCCTCCCACTTTACAGATGAGGAAACTGAGGCACAGGGAGGTTAATCACCTTGCCCAAGGTCATACAGCTAGGAGATGGAGGAGGTGGTATCAAAACCCAAGCAGTCTGGCTCCAGCGTCTGCACCTAACTCTACGCTAAACTGCTCCACTTAATCCAGACTGGGAGCAGGGGTGATCCAGAAAGCCCCCCTGGAAAAGATGAAGCCTGAGTCTTAGAGATAAGTGGGAAGGAGTTGGCCAAAGAAAGGGGCAGGGAAGAAGTACATTCCAACCAGAAGGCATAGCACATGCAAAGGCCCAGAGGTACCAAAAAGCCTGGTGCCCGGGAATGGCTATAATTCAGTAGGTTTAGTAGGCAGAAAGAGGGTGGGGGGGGGGGGGGGGGGGAGGGGGCAAAGTGGACAAGGCTCTTTTCTCCCTGTTTAGCCACTTCATACCATTATCCAGAGCCTAATATATACTCTGAGGTACAAACAGTACAAATACATTATTGACGCTCTCCTGGTGTTGGTATGAAGCAATGGATTTCTTTCTGCTTAAATGAATCAAGATGACCTCAAAGCACAGACAAGAAGGAAGTAATACCTTGTGCATTGCCCCAGGACAAATCTGTTCTCTCTAATCCGTACTGTCCAAGTCCATTACCTCGTATAGTAGTACCTAATTACTCCACCTTACAGAGAGATAGGCACACTAATTAGGAACGATGTTAACCACCATAGTGAAACTATTCCAAAGCAAATGAAATATTACTAGGAGCAAAAGGGTGATTTGTTTCTGTGAATTGTTCTTTCAAATGAGATCAAAGAATGCTAAAGGCTTCGTTTTAATTATACCTGGAAGGACTTCTCATGTATGCATACCTTTTTCAGCCTTCATGAACACAGCAGTCTGTCCCCCACACTCCACTGTGCAGAAATAAATAAATAAAAGGGTTTAAAAATCATATTTACTCTGATATCTTTGCATTACCCCCATTTGAGTTTTTAAATTACTGTCTTTATTTTTTTCCAAGGACAATATAACTAAAAAGAAGGTTCATATTGTGGAGTGTATCTATCTGATCATTGCACAAATGTTTTCAGGAGAAATCACTATATTTCTCCAAGATGGGTATGGGTTTTGTCATAGATCAAAGTGATAGGGAGGAAAAAAAGATAAATCATCAGAGATCCAAAAATACTTTTCATTTGGAGAAGATATCAGGCCATTTCGATGGGGCTGATGGAGTCCCTGTTCTGTCTCCATTACCTGAGGCAGGCAGCCCCAGCCAGGAGCCAACTACTGAGATTATATTCCCCATAAGATGGTCCCCAATATATATATATATATGATCTTCAACCTCTATTGATTGACCAATTTCACAAGCAAAGACTGGTGAAATGAAGCTGAAATGAACATCATGCTTTAACTCATTGAACCTATCAGGCCTGAGTTAATCTCACTGTCCACTGTCTCTGATAGAATTCAATTGATCAATCATGTTTTGGTGATAGTACCATTTCACTGGCTTATTGCTTCTTCATTTCAGAGCTTGACCTGTTAGATATACTCGGACTGGCTCGACTACTCTTGGATACACAGAGATCAGCCTCTGTCTGCCAATGTGTGTCATCTCCTGTCCCAGCTGAAAAGAACTCAGAGAGGCTTTTGTGTAAATCTGTGGTATGTTTTTCTGCCAGAAATACACACATCAGGGGTGGATTTATGATGGTGTGGAATTGAACAAGCACAAATTATAAGAGGAGCTCTTCATTCTGCACAGAAACACCATCATTGCCTTTCACATAGCTAAACTGACAGGCTTGGGCTCTGTACTCACCAGAGGCATGTTCTTGTATTATGTTGGCAAGTGTGTGTGCCCAGAGTAAGGCACATATGGAAATTGTAACAACAATTACAATAATAATAACGATTGCCACTCCTCAAGTACACATGCATGCTGACCTTTCACATCCATCCATCAGCTTCTCTGAATTCTCACCATAGCCTCAAGAGGTGAACAAGAGATTATCATTCTCATTTACAGACAAGAAAATGGGTTCAGAGAGGGGGCATGGCTTGCCCAAAGTCACACAGCAGAGCTATCGGGCCAGTTGAGCCTGCAAGTCCTGATGTCTCGGCACCTAAGTGCCTCTTACCCCACTGAGTCTAACTTCCAGGGAATTTCAGAACTGCTGAGTCATTTGGGGTACACCGCTCTGTCCCTGGCTACCTGGATGAAGGAAACATCCTCAAAATTGGGCTCAGAGCATTTTAGAGCTGAGGATGGATTCTAAGATCAGTTGCAGAATCTTCTTAGTTTAGAAACTGAGACCAAGAGAGCAATAAACTGTTTTCCAAAGTCAACAAGACACTCAGCAACCCAATCAGGACTCAAACCTGGATCCTGAGCCCTGAACTCTTCATGCTTTCTCTCAACACTTCCCTTGATCCAAGCCAAGCCAATGAGCTCCTGTCAAGAGAGAGAATTTCACTCTCCACTGTCAACATAGCCCAATGCGCTGCTTTGGTTCCTCTGTGGCATTTGATCTAATTTTCCCAACTGCAAACCAAGATGTTGTGCTTTGGGAAAGAGGGAACAGGGGCTCCACCCAGCTGTCTGCCTGGGGGAGGTGGCTCTTGAAGCCACAAGGCTGAACTCAGCATGCGGGTCTCGGGAGGAGGCCAGGGCCATGACAGTTTGCAAATAAGCCTTGCATCTGCTTAGAGCCAGCAGTCTGCAAACACGCTAATGGACTTTCCTCTGCTCACGGGGAGCTTTGGAGAAGCAATAAATAAAGTAGGCGCCTCTGGGGGGAGCCACTGCTGAGGCCAGAGATGGCACTGAGATGAGGGGCTTGCTGAGGGTCAGGGGAAGGGCTTCTGGGCCTCCCACTGCAGCATGCTGCACCCCCTCCTCCCCACAGTGCATCTTCCAGTAACCCCAATCCCTGCAACCCCAGTCCCTCAGTCTGTGTTCCAAATAGTCAGGCCGTTGTCTAATTACATCAATACATTTACAGTTCAGTTCAGACAAACAACCCTTGTAGGGTGGAGGGGCTCATGTGGTCTGATGTGGCCACAGAGTAGAGACCTCTTTGGAGGGGGATGAGAAGAGGCCCAGAGGCCAGATGGAGGCCCTCACCCAGGAGAGAGCACACGGCGGAAATGGTGGGAATGGCTACACAGGTTCAAGAGCAGGTTCAGGAGACAGTGAAAAGGGGAAGTGGACTGAGTTAGGGACTCACTGGTGGTGGAGGACAGAATGCACCTCTGAACTGCCCTGTGAGACGCTCTGGACTGCCCTCCACTTCTGCCCCATCTCACTGGAGTAAAATCCACGACTTACAAGTCCCTATTGCATCGGGATCCCCTGCCCTGCAGCCACACCTTCCTGATGTCCCCTCTTTCCACTCTGTTCCCACTTCCTCTGCTCTGGCCACACCGACCTCCTTGCTGTCCCTCAACCACCAAGCTCACCCCTGCCTCACTCAGACCTTGGCATGTGCTGTTTTCTCTCTCTGGAACATTCCTCTCCCAATATCTGTTTGGCTCCCTTCTCCTGCCTCTAGAGTCTCAGCTCAAATGACATCTCATCATTATGACCACCCTCCACAAACCAGCATGTACCCTACCCAGCCCTGCTTCATCTGCTATTTCCTTACCCAAGCTTTGTGGTCCTCCAGAGCACTTCACAACATGCTGTTTATTTTCCTTTATTTTTTCCTGCCACACCAAGAGGTTTGTGTGATCTTAGTTCCCTGACCAGGGATTGAACCTGTGCCCTCAGTAGTGAAAATGCAGAGTCCTAATCACTGGACCTCCAGGGAATTCCTTGTTTTCCTTATTTCTTTACTCTCTTCCCCCTCATTAGAATGTCACTCATGAGGGCAGAGGTTTTTGTCTATTTCATTCATTGCTGTGTCCCCAACAGCTAGAATAATGTCTAGCACATGGCAGGCACACAATAAACACTTGTGGAGTGAATAGACACAAGTGGACATTTCACTGAAAGTGAAAAAAAAAAAAACAGGTACAAAGGAGATAGCTACTCCTTGGTGACCTCCTGTTAGGAAAGAGTCCTCACCCACTCCCTGTGGGCATCTGATGATGCCCCTTTCCCTGCCTGGTCTGGGGCTTGGGAGATAGAACTCCCTCAGGGAAAATAAGGGAGGCCACGAGGCCTTGCCCATCACTGAGGCCACAGTGCCCAGCTCTGAGTCAGGAGCCAAAAATTGGATGAACAACTCCCCAAGGGGGAGGCCCAGCCTTGAAAGAGTTTAAATGACAAAGTTGGTGATGTACTGAGTGCCAGCTCTGGCTCTGCCACTTGCCAGCTATATGTGCAATGGGAGTCAATAAATTCTGCCAAGCCTGCAGCACTGGGTCAGAGAAAGCAAGCTGGGGGGACCACAAATGAGACAGTGTCATCTGCATAGCAAGCACCCCCTGTCAGGCAATGAGGACAGGGAGTGAGGATAGAAAAAAGAAGCCATTTGCCTAATTAAAAAGGACAAGGTGTGTACAGAGAGGAGCACCTGGCTAAGCTGCATCCCTTGGTTCAAGTATTCCTTCCTCTTTTGCTGGTGCTTCTATCCCAAGCATAGCCCTGTAAGGGGAGCCCATTCCCTGGCAGGGGGAGGAAGCCTAGAGAGGGGGAATTATGATTCAAGCAGGGAAAAGTACACTACAGGAGCCCCGAAGAGCAGGCAGTGGAGCCCAGAGACAAGAATCTCTCTGGTGTTGGGGGTCAGGGAGTGGGGTCAGGAAAGACATCCTGGAGGAAAGTGACAGTCACTCAATTGTGTCTGACTCTTTGTGACCCCATGGACTATACAGTCCATGGAATTCTCCAAGCCAGAATACTGGAGTGGGTAGTCTATCCCTTCTCCAGTGTATTTTTCCAACCCAGGAATCAAACCGGAGTCTCCTGCATTGCAGGCAGATTCTTTACCAGCTGAGCTACCAGGGAAACCCTCTTGGAGGAAACAGTTGGTATTTGAACCAGGATTTGGGCTTGGGGGCATGAGAGAGGAGGCAGAAGGTATCCCACACAGTGATAAACTATGTGTGGGGTGCTCACCAACTGGGAGCTTGGCACCCATGAAGGAGCCCCAGATACACAACAGGCCATGCTCTCTGACCCCCCAGCACAAGGTCTTGTACACAAAATGCAGGATATATGCAGATTTTGCTTTTTCAAGTAGTCACAGAAATTTCCAAAGGAAGAGATCCCAGAAAAGAACTCATTTATTGCGGTGGATCTCAACAAGGGTGATCAAATCAGAGGAGATTCTGAAAATCGGTGAGTTACTGTTATTTGGGGAGGAGTTAAGACATTTAGTGGATGGAGCCTGGGGCGCTCCCTAGCCCCGTCCAGTGCAGTGAGGGACTGCCCTGCATCCCACACACCTTTGGAATAATACATAGAGGTTGGTGAGAACTCTCTTTATAAATACTTGAGCCATGAACCTAGCTCTATTTTACTTATATATACACAAGCTTGGTGTTTTAATTTACACTGAATTTTCCAGGAATACAACCATCACATAAACTGAGGGAAGATTATGCTTTGGTTTGGTTGGAATTTTATCAAGACGTTCACAATGTCAGAAAATCAGTTTGCTGATGGCAACACCACCAGAGGCATTTGTATTGCCAGAAAACACAGCTGTCCACATTTGTAGCTGCCGTATTCATGGTGATTCTACGCATAAGTGCAAGCAACTGACTACTTTATTATGTCTTCTGAGCATTTACATAATGAAATACATCATTTTACTCTGATTTTATTTTTCTTTCCCCTTTTTATTACAATTGGAGCATTGTATTGATTTTTAAATTATGTGTCTAGGCAGGTTATATTTTCTCTAAATGTCATCTTAGGATAGCAAAAGAAGCACTACAAGATATTTGTTTTAGAGAGGCGAGATTGAATTGACAAGATTCAAACTCACTGTATACAATTTCCAAGGCCCCTTCAGTTTTGTCCACTAGGACTATCTCAAGACTATCACCCTGTCTTTCTGAAAAGGGAGAGCTATAGAGAGAGAACCCACTCCAGTGTTCCTGCCTGGAGAATCCCAGGGACGGCGGAGCCTGGTGGGCTGCCGTCTATGGGGTCACACAGAGCCGGACACGACTGAAGGACTTTGCAGCAACAGCAGCGTAGGGAGAGAAACAGCTCTCCAGACCCTTTTTCAGGAACAGGAAGACATATGCCAAAACTGACTATAAATAAAGGTACTTTAGGCATGAATAATAAGAGTTTGTTCCTAAAAGACAACAGTGGATTGCCCCTCTCCTTTTTAAAAACTCAATTCCAGATAGAACAATCCAGCAAGGACAGAGTCAAGACGGGACCCAGGATCCGCAGCAGCTTCCCTTTCCTGCCGGGTCTTCTCTCAGTCATCTGCATCAAGGCAAAGAGCAGAAAGCCAGGGGAGAAGAGACACCTTGACAAATCAGTGCTCCTGCTGCCCTGCAAACATGCAGAATGAGCTTTGGAGCTCAGAAAACAGGAGGTAGAACTGAGTGAGAAATGAGAGCAGGAGAGGAGTTGCCGGGGCCTGGGGTTACATGCTACCTCTGCCACTAACAAGAGTGAGTACACGCACAGGCTCTGAAATCAGACTGCTTGGGTTTGAATCCCAGCCCTGCAACTTACTAGCTGCATGACCCTAGACTGATTATTTACCCTCTCATCTTTTCCATCTACCAAAGGGAAACAGTAACAGTACCTACACTTTCTTAAAGCTGGTGTTACACATGGTGTCTGTCACACAATGAGTGCTTCAGTCTCAATGTCAGCGGCACCCATTACACTGCAAGAGGCAGCTGGGAGCAGAGACCTGGGTCCTGGCTTCATCTCCCCTGTGGACCACTCACACTCAACTGGTCCTCAGAGATCATCAATTCCAACTCCCCCATTTCACAGAGGAGGACACTGAGGCCCAGAGAGGGGAAGAAATGGACAGAGTTCACACAGCAAACTAGTGTTAGATTTCCAATCTAGACTCCTTCCGCAACATTGTGCTTAGCTTCTTAAATACGCTAAGCATCAGTCTGTATATTGTGGATGAGGTTGGTTGTCACAGGGTGGCACCAGGGATCACTAAATGCAGTGACAGAGGGGAAAGTCCTCAGCAAGCCTTATAAAAAGCCTGTGCCACCTCAAGGAATTCGGGCCACTATTCAGCACACAGTAGGTACCTGACACATATTTATCATGTGCATTGCACTGTCTTTTCTCACTGCCAAGTAAATTCCCTGAGGTCAAGGGCGTTTCATATCAGAGCATCGGACACGTGGCTGGTTCTCAGCAAATATTTGTTGAATGAACGAATGAATGATAGTGTGTCTGAAAAGAGAACTGTGTGTGTGTGGCGGCGGGGGAGGGGGGGGATGTCAGGAAAACAAACCCTTTGGTTCTCTAACTAGAGGGAAAGCAAGAGATAGAAGAGAAAAAAGAAAAACCTCCCTATATCCACTCCTTCGCATCTGTGCTCTGCCAGTCCCCAAGCTGGGCACTGAGAAAGCCACTGGAATGAACTGGAAATGGCCCTGCCCATGGAACTCACCAATCAATGGATGAGGCAGGAGAAAGCTGACCGGCCTCAGAGGCAGCCATGTGGCTGGCATCCTTCTTTGTGGGGGATAGGAGGGCTTCCTGTGGGAGGTGCCATGCCACAAAGAATGGGGAGGTAGGCAGGACAGAGATGGAATGAAGGCACTCTCTCCAGAGCAGAGGGCACAGAGACAGCATCACCACATGTGGTGTGCTGAAATGCAGCCCTGAATATGTCAAGCCATGCCCCCTCGAAGCGGCGATGTCTTTGTGTCTTTTTCTACTTTTCCAATGGAGCAAAAGACAAAAATTAAAATGTCAGGTTATCACTGGACAAGATCAGAAGTCCCCTTACACCCAGAGACAGAGGGAAGAAGAGACCACCGGGACACCAGGAGGACGGGCCAGTCCAACAAGAGAGGAAGGGATTTATGAAACCCCAGCCCAGCCCAAATCTGCACTGTGGTCCAAGGCGACAGCGGTGGGCATCGTCCACCGCAGCATCTCGGTCCAAGGCGCCCCGGCAGCCCGGCCTCTCCTCCGCCGGCTCGGGGTGCACAGCGTCCCCTTGGTCTCCTGGCACTCGGCGGGCCGGGCCCCCGCCTCCGGTGTCCCTTGCCTCCGCGCGCATCCTCTGCTCTGCTGTCCCGCTCCCGGCTGCCGCCGCGCCCGCGCTCCCCGGAGCCCGAAAGGCTGGCATCCGTTGTTACCATAACAAACTCAATTGTTCTCAGCAGGGCCCCGACAAATAAAGTCATTCATTACGGGCCTCCCCCGGCCGCCGTGGGCTGCGCGGCAATCAACGGGCCGCCCGCCGCCCCCTCGCGGGCCGAGACACGCGCCAGCGCCGGTACCTGCCGGGGCCCGGCCCGCGGCGCCGCGGCCGCCACGCTGTGCCCGCGGCCCCGCCGAGGCCGCGCCGGTTGGGGGAGCGCCGGCCGCCTATTAGTTTTATCTCCGCACGTCAATTGACTTATACTGATTGGCTTCCTGCCGCCAAATGTCAATTAAATTGCAAATGCTCGGCGGAGGCCGGGCGGGCCTCCTGGACGAGGGCGCCGCGCGCTCCCTTAGTTTTTGCGCCGAGTTCTGACTGCGGCTGCGTTTCTTTCTCCGGCCGCCCGGCGCAGGCAGACCATGCGCTCCTGCAAGGTGTCCCCCCTCCGTTCTGGGCCGACTTGGCGCCCCCAGACCCGGCGGAGGAGGAGCGGCTGGCCTCTCTCCTTCTCCCCAGGCCCTCGGCGTCTTGTAGGGGCTTGATTTCGCGGAGTGGCACGGAATATTCATCAAAGATCCTGGCACATGACTCCTGGTGCGACCTTGAGCAAATCCCGTCCGCTCCGCTCGGGCCTGGCATTCTTCGCCGGCCAAGGGGGCTTGAAGGAGAAGGCCGCCGGGGGCGCTGAGTCCGGGTGTGCGGAGGTCAGCAGGCTCAAGAGCATTCACTCGCGTCGACTCTGGGCCGAGCCAGGCACAGGCACAGGCACAGGCCCATCTTCTTAACAGCCCTCTTAAGTTGGTATAATTATTCCTCTTTTACAGGCAAGAGGATTGAGGCTTAGGGAAGAGGTTACAGGTTAGGGAAAAGGCTGACTGGGTTTCAGAATGGGCAGCCAGACTTCAGAAGCTTGTGGCTTCGTTATTGTGCGCTGTCCTCATGGGGAAGGCACGTGAAAAAATAAGAAGGGGAAAGAGACAGGGCACTCGCCTAGAACTGGGCACCCGCCACTGCCAAGAACAGTTCTTCTTGCCAGTTGTTCTACATCCATATGAAATTCTTACAATAACTGTATGACCTAAAGGTTAGAATCCCCATTTTACAGATGGGTAAACTGACCCTTGGAGAAGTTAAGGAATTTGTCCAAGGTCACTTGGGATGAACTACAAGTGCATAACAACTGTACTCATATCTACATGGAGCTTGACGGTTTATAAGCACCTTCTCGCACTCCTCCTGAGTTGACACAAGACTTTGAGGAAGGAATTTTGCTCTCTATTTGCCGATAAAACAGGCCTGGCATGGCTTGCCTAGGATTACCAACACTCAAAGCCAAGGCCTTGCAATTCCCAATCCCGTGATCCCAGCCCTTCCTCCAGGAGACCTGGAGCAAAAGTGACTCAGGCACAGGCCTGCTCCTCCCCCTCTCCCCACTCTGTGGGAAGCCATAGAAGGGTACACAGTCATAACTGGAGTCAGGCTGGAAAATGCTTAGGCTCGTGGGAAGAGCCAGAAAGGGGGGCTCCCAGCAAAAAAGGCATTTTCTGGAAGGACCAAACGTTAGGCACTTAGAGAGATTTGGCGAGTTTTCCCCTACTGTCTCCCATACCCCGCTCCCCACCTTCCTCCTTGGCTGTTTCTGTCTGCCTCCTACAAGCTCTGCCTTGGGAGTGAGTATGCAGGTTCTTAACTGATAAAATGTGCCAGTGTTTGAAAGATACAAACCTAACCAATCGTTCTTTTCAGAAAAGAGATGTTAGCGGAACAAAAGTACCATTCAAAAGTGCCGGATGGCATTTGTGTCTCAGACAGAAAGGAAGCAAAGAGAGAGGAGATGGAGGAGGAGGGAGGGGGAGCAGCAGGCAGGAGGGAGGAGGCAAGATCTGGAGATGGAAGGGTTATCTGGCTCTTCGCATCCAAGTGGAAGATCCAGAGGGCAGGGATCTGACTGAGATCACACAGCAAGATAGTGGCTAACTGCAGCCAGGAACCCAGGCCTCTCTACCTTGTGATCTGTTCATCCTGCCACTGCAAGCTGCCCTCAGCTACAACTCGAATTGTTCACTTCCAAGACAAAGCAGAGCTAAAATTTTGCCAATGTAAATTCTTCTGCATATATCTTTTTCTTCTGATCCTGGCCTGAATAATCCTATCATTAGACTTAGCAATATAAATGAAATAATCATTTGAAAAAGAGAGAAAGATGGGAATTCCCTGGCAGTCCAGTGGTTAGGACTCAGTGCTTTCACTGCGGTGGCCTGGGTTCCATTTCTGCTTGGGGAACTAAGATCCCACAAGCTGCAAAATGTGGGGGGAAAAAAGTAGAGATTGAGAGAAAAACAAAACAGCTAGGAATTTAGAAAGTTCTCAACATGGTCTTTTTTGAGGAATCTGGATTCAGGGTTAAAACTCTTCTCTGATGATAAAAATAATGGGAACTGCTGTTGCTAAAATTTGCCATGTGCCAGAGCTGATCAAAATACTATAGGTAACATTTTTTTATTACCAGGAAATGCAGGAATTATCATCCCCTTTTAACAGATGAGGAAACTGAAGCTCAAAGACATTCAGGCCCTTGTCAAAGCTTGCACAGCTACTGAGTGGCAAGGCTGGGCTCCAACTCCAGTCCACCCACGGTGCTACTCTGCTGTGGTGTAAAGTCCACATGTGATCAGCCAACTGCACTGGAAGGTGACCAACTTGAAGATGTCCCAAGGAACTGTGCACAGCAGTGTCAGGAGAAGCGTGAGAAAAGACTGAGTATGAGTGAGGAAGCAGGCTCTGTGCAGAGAGCCCCCTGAGCTCAGCCTGGTAGGGCAATGGGACAGCATAACTGAAACAAAAGGTGGGCTTGAATTCCCCTGTTGGAGAGAGCTAAGGACATTCCCACTGATGCCATCCTGAGTGACACTCTGTGAGAAGCAGACCAGGGTGGCAGGTAAGGCTACTCTAGAGCCAGCTACCCAGGGGCCAGTCCCAGGATTGCCCCTGGGGAGCTGTGTGACCTTGGGTAATTTCCTGAAACTCTATAAAATGGGGGTGATAAAAGTTTCATCTGGTACAATGGCAATGAGTATCAAACGCATTAATAGTTTAAAATACAAATGGCAGGGACTTCCCTGGTGTTTTAGTGGTGAAGACTCTGTGCCTCAAATGCAGGGAGCAGAGGTTCAATTCCTGGTGGAGGAACTAAGATCCCACATACCATGTGGCCAAAATAAATAAAAGGAATATATATATGGTAAACCCCAAATAAGAACTAGCCATTAGAGTCACAGTTCCCATTTGCAGCTGTGATCTATATATACCTGGCGCATACGCTCAAGTAAGGCAGGCAGAACAAGGGCCCTGGACACCGGCATGCAGAGCTGTGCATATCTGTGTGTGTGCGCACACATGCATGTGTGTTTAAATCACAGGAGCGCTCCCTCCCCATTTTGAATGGTTGTCATGAAGTCCTTTCTGTGGAACCAGGCAGCAGCACTGGAGGATCGAGGCATTGGAATCAGTCAGGGGTAAAAGGAAGAAGTCTGGTGTGCAGGGCTCTGGGTTCTCCCCAGCAGCCTGCAACCCCTGACCAGATGGGCTCCAGGCTTCTATGACAAGCAGAGTCCCTATTCAGTACGTATTTGTTACCAAGAACCAGGCCTGTGCTGGGCACTAGGGCCATAATGGTGAGCACTACAGACACTATTCCCATCCCCACAGGGCTCACAGTCTCACAGGGAAGACAGATGAGTGACAAATGTGATATTTTTGTCAACAGGCAGGTTCTGTGTGCTGCAGATGGGGCCAGAGGAGCTGACAGTTAGGAGTAAGCCCCGGGGAAGCCTTCACTTTTAGGAAGTGACATGAGCTGGATCCTGAAGTTGTGGGCCCTCAGCTGGGTGAATGGTGGGGTGGGGGAGGGGGCAGTTTCCAGGTGCTGGGAACAGCATTATCACAAAAGGTGTCCTTTACAGAGCTCATATCATGCATCCGGGTCCTCCCAGGCACCTGGCGTGCATTACCTCATTCAGTCCACAGAATCACCCAATCATGGGCACAATGGGAGCCCTTGTTTTTGAAGGAGGGAAACTGAAGTTCAAGAACCTGAAAGTCACACAAGCAGATATTGGTGGAGTCAGCACCAGGACCCTGGTTGCCTGGTTCTACAACCCACGCATGTGACCCTTAGGCTGCAAGAAGGAAAGAACAAGTGGTATTCAAGGGATGGAAAGAGGTTTCGTACCACTGGGGTGGGCATGTAAAAGGAGGGTGGAGAGGGACAGGGCTCATGAGATGGGCATGGATCTGACCACAGAAGGTCTAGCAGCCTTGTTAAGAAGTTTGGATGATTTCTGAGAACAGTGGGCAGATTTAAAGAGTGAAAACTCTTCAGGCGAGTCACTGATCAGAACTGTATTTCAGAAGTGCCCCTGGGGCTGCTATTCAGGAGGTGGGCTGTTTGGAGAAGTCAGTGACATTGGAGGTGGGGACCTGCTAGGAGGCTACAGCAATAATCCAAAGAAAAGGAGACGGTGCTTTGACCAAGGCAGTGGCAGTGAGAACTAAGAGAAATCAGCAGTTTCATGAGATAGTTAGGCCAGAGATGCAGTGACATTGAGAAAACACCTACCGTAAGGATTGGTTTGTGGTCACAGGCAGAGGTGCAAACTTTCTGAGTAGTGAGGATGGTAGAAGGCCTGCTTCGGGCTAACTTCAGTTGCCAGGAGAAATAATAAATAGCAACCCCTCCCTCTCCTACAGCACCAAAAAAATGTCAAAGCATTTTCAATTGGCTATTTTATCTAACAGCTGTGAGGGAGATGTTGCTATTATCCCCACAGACAGGAGGTGAGCTGCCCAAGATCACACAGCCAATGGAGAACTATCCTGAATCCAACTCCAGCTCCAGTGCTTTCTCTGGCACACCACCGAATGTCAGAACCCAAAAGATCCCTCAGCTCATCTGTCCAAATCTCATTTTAACACAAGGAAGACAAGACTAGAGAGAAGTGACTTGCCCAAGGTCACACAGCCAGCAAGTAAAGGCTTATAACCAAGGACTGGACTCTCAAAAAGGTTTGCATCAAGACATCTCCACCATGGAGGAGGAAGGACAGGATTGACCCCCAACAGCAAGGTCCCAGCCTCCCCCTTCCCTAAGTAAATGCTAGCAGATAACTGAAACTCAGACAAATGGTCCACCTGCCTAGGCACTGCTGCCCTCCCCCAAATTACAAGCATACCAAGCTCACAAATGGTCAGTACACACTGCCCTGTCACCCCTCTTGTCCCTAACCCTAGACAGCAACTAAGCTGTCTTGGGTCGATGGTGCCACCTGGTGGCTGGCACTGGGAAGTGTCTGGCCCCCTTGTTGCTTTTCATCTTGCTCTTTTCTAGTCTCTGAAGGAGCTGTGCCTCTCTGTTTCCTCTCATAGATCAGCTCATCTCACTACAAGCATATCTCTTCTGGCATTTTTCAGTTCTTCCTAAGTGACTTTGGAAAATTCTCTTTTTCTCCCTCACCTCCATTTTAGTCCATTAACCTAAGGAAGGAGTGATGCAAAGGATAAACTTGTGCCAATGAAAATTGGAAATTTAAAAGTGAAATTACACACACACACCACTGGCATTCTGCAGAAACTCAGAAGCCCCAGTGGAATGAAAAAAAATTCTCCCTTTTTTTTCAGTTGTCTTTCATACCTGCTTTTCCTCAAAGGCTAGGAAGCAAGATAAATACTAAATTTATTTCTTTATTTCATGTTATTTTGCTTCATTCCTAATAAACATTATTTGCTGTGGTTTTTCCCACCAAAACTATGCCTAGGGTCTGCCCTAGGCGTTCAGGGTCTGCCCTGAATGAGGTACAGAGCTCAGCTGGGATGGGGAGATGCGGCTAGATCCCCAAACATCCACTTCCCGGGCCCTTGGAGAGCACTGGTAGCTGCTGTTGGCCCTGAAGGAAGCCTGCTGGACAGAGATCAGACTCAACCCCTATAGAAAATCCACTGGAAGTGAAAGCCTCCACAGCTGTGCCTTTCTGTGGAAGTTCAAGGTTGGGAGAGGAGCCAGACGCCCTGGCACACCCCTATCTGCTACAGGACAATTTCCAAAGCCCAGCAAGTCTTGTCACTCCATCCCCCAGCTCAGAGGCCTGCCACCATGGTTCCCACTGCATTCAGGAAAAAAGAACAGGGGAAACTGACAGCACTTTTCTTTTAATAAAAACCACTTAACTGTCCTCCCTCTCTGTAGAAATGATAAATAAGCTCAGAGTCTGCAGCAGCCTGAAGCATAGATTCTCAAAGTCTAGGCCAGGGACCCCCTTCAGTGATCCCCAAGACCCTTTTAAAGGGTTTGTGAGTTCAAAGCTATTTCCATAAAAATACAAAGTTGTTATTGACCTTCTTCACTCTGATGCTTTTCCAGAGGCTCTAAGATGTGTGATACCACAACAGATTGGATACAGAAGCAGCTATGAGAATCCAGCTGTCTTCTATTAAGCCAGATACTAAAGAGATTTGCAAATCATAAAGCAGTGTCATTTGAAATGTTTTGGTTTGGGAAATACAGTTCTTTCTTACTTCAAACAACATGTTTTTATGTTACTTGTTTATTACTGCCATTTTTAATGAATTAATAAATATTTTAAAACTTTGTCCATTTTAATTAACCCACATAAATTCAAAATCTCTTTGGGGTCCTTGAACGTCTTTAAGAGTTGAAAGAGGTTCCGAGACTGAAAGTTTGAGAACCACTTGTCTGAAATAAGGCCAAGAGGACTCGAGACATGCCCAGAAGCTCAGAATCTTGGTACCAAAGAGAACCTTGATCCCATGTTTTAGATGAGGAAACTGAGGCCCAAAGAGAGACAGGGATTTCCCCAAAGTCACCAGCAAGTTAACCACAGAATGAGGACTGGAACGCAGAGCCCCAGGCTCCCTCCTCCAGCGTCCTTCCTCTGTCTCATGAGCCTCTGGTAGCTGGAGCTCTTTGAAGTCCCCAACTGCAGATTGTGTGGCCAAGGACTAACCATATTCCAAAGGCAGAGAGCACGAACCATAGGATCCTCTGCCTTGCAGGGGACCAGGGCATGTGGGGTGGGGAAGAAAGCCAAGTTCATACCACCCTGGACTCTAGACAGCCCCAGCAGGGAGCCTGCCCGCCATGAATGAGACCATCTCCTCTACTGTCCCCTCAACTGCTGACCCACACTTCTTCTGGTTGACCCCAGAGCTGACTCACACTGTGCCCCCCTGCCTTTTATGTCCCCCAGGGCTCCCTGGGACACTGTGCACAGCCCCGTGGGAAAAGCTGGTGGGGGAGGGGGAGGGGGAGCTGGGTGAAGCAGGTGTGCAAACAGCAGGGTTTGGGGGAGGGTGTTCAGTGGTGTTGGCTCTCACGAGGGCTCTCACTCACTGAATCAAAGTGAAACTCGGGGATCCAGGGGCCAGGAGGAACTGAAACCTGACCCCTACACCCAAGGGGCAGACCCCAGGCACCAGGGAAAGGCCCAAGGAGCCCCTCTAATTGACCACCTGGCCTCAAGTCCCCTGCTTTACCAAGGAAGCCTCAGACCCTTGTCCGCCTGGGGCTCAGCTGAGGTGCCAAAGACTGCAAGGCCGGGAAGGACAGGAAAGTGGCCAGCCAGGCTGGGAGATGGGTCCTTAGCATCACTGCCACTAAGCGCCTCCCTGCGCCTGGACTATCCTATCTGGCAGATGTGGACTGAATGACCCCACTCTCACTGCTGTTCTGAGCTGCCAAGAGGGTGGAACTTCTTGGCCCTGCCCTACTGCCTCTTCTACCTCACCCACCTCTGGCCTGAGAGGTGGTCAGTTTCCTGACCACGTGCGCACGCGCATATACACACACATGCACAGCCCCAACCAGCTCGGTCAGCGCCCTGCCTCCCACAGACTTTAGCTGCCATAGGCTGGACTCAACCAGACTTATTCTGCAGAATCCAAAATAGGACTCCAGAAGCTCAAAGGCATTCACGTAGAGAAAAATAGAGCACAAATATCGTAAGCAAGGTGAGTAGGGAGCAGTCTGAGGATCCCGGGCCCAGGAGCCCCCGACCATTACTGCCACGTAGAAAAGCCTGCCCAGTGTTGCCAGACCTGATTTTTTTTTCCCAAGAAAAGCCAGACACCCTATGGGAAATATCCTTGTTTTTAAAAGTCAGTAACTAACTCAAAATCATTTTAAATACAGGACAAGCCAAGTAAAACATGACTAGCAGTCTGGCAGTTGTGTTCAAAGTGATGCTCTCTGAGCAAATACGTTTTGGTCCAGGCCCCTGCCCAGACAAAAAGAGCACTCAGGGAAGGGTCCCCTGCATGGCCAGCTTGAGGGTACATGAAGAGGATACCTTGTGAAGGGCAAGGAGGGGACAGGCCCTGCTGAAGCCTCAGAAGAGCCCAAGACAAAGTGGTGGTCATTTCCTTCTCTCTCTGCAGAGTCTGCCTGGTCTCCAAAGTGGCATGCTGGTCTGGATGAATCCAAGGGCCTCAGCCAGTGGTGAGGCATCAATGACCCATTGAAAAATCCCCCAGGGACTAGGCTGACTCTGGAAACCAGGCCAGGTCAACAGGCCAGCCTTAAGGACAGCATACCAGGTGGAGGGCCTTGCTTGGATAATGGCCCAGAGACAGAGGAGCTCAGAGAAGGTGTGGGGACAGAAGCACCAAAGGGATGGGGAGGAGGAATGGGAGGCCAGAGAGGGAAGGTCAGGGCTCATTGCCAAGAGTTGAGGCCCAGGAGTGATAGGCTAATGGGGTCAGGTCAGGGCTGCTGATGGCTTTCAACGGTGGGGGCAACAAATGGGCTGAGCAGAATGGAGGAAAGGAGAGGAGATAATAAAGTAAGATTTGGCCCATTAAATAGCAGTAGGGTAACCAAGGACGTTCTGAGGAGTCCATTCTGTCCCTCAAGGCTTTCTGAGTTTTTACTGCACGACCTGGTCAGACCCCTTCTCTTCTTCAAGCTTGTGCAGGGTGGGGGGAGGGGTGTCAGGTGTCACCCTCTGAATGATGACTAGGGTAACACATCCCAGGTGCTCTCCAAGGGCCTTCCAGCTCTGACAAGGGCTGGTGAAAACCAAGCTGGTGACCCCAAACCCGTGGATGCCCAGCCATCCCAGGCCCAGGTGTTCTGCCTTCTGCCCTCCATCCTGGAGGTCTCCACTGTCTTGTGTATCCAAGGCCTCACTTCATGGAAGACGAGTGTTAACCCTTTTATTCTTCCATCAAGGGGGCTAAAGGTCCGGAAGGAAAAGGAAGCAAAGGAAAATGAAGGCCCCTTTCCTTTGCAGCTGACACCTGGGGGCGCTGTTGTTCAGTCTTGGTGCCCAGAGGGAGAGACAGTTACAAACAGGAAGTCAGTGGGGGCAGGTCAGCCAGTTTCAGCTGCCAAATAGAACTGCCGATGGAACCTGCTTGCCCTCAGCCTGTGACCAGCCTCACACGCCCTCAAAGCCCCAGTCTCCCTCAGTGGCCATGTATTAAATTCTTAATTTCCACCAGGCCCTGGAGCTATAAACCCTCTGCTGGAATGATTTCATTTTATCCTCACAATAACGCACAAAACGTGTGCCCCCTCTACTTTCCAAATAACAAAACGCAGGCTCAGAGAATTAGGTAACTTGCCAAAGATTTCACCCCACGGAGTTCTCAAACCTGCTGGTCCCTGGACTATGAGCCTGGGCCCTGGCCTAAACACCTGTCTTTTTTATTGTTGGGGGTTGGGGGGGGGGTGTCTCCAGAGATCATGAGTCTCTGGAATGGTGTGCCACAAGGGTACCTACAACTCAGGAATCCCGAGGTTTTCCACACACCTCATTCCCTGCTGGGAATCTGAGCAGAGTCTCAGCACCTTCTGCTCCAGTTGTCTGCCTTTGGTCCCAAGCCCAGGAGCAACAGACAGTGTCTGAGCATCAGTAAAGGAGAAGGAGGCGGGGGCCTGCCCTGAAGTCAGAGGGTCCCTGGGGCCCTTCATGGTCTGTGAACTTCTGAAACCCCTTCCCTCCCCAGTATGGCTCCCACGGAGGTCTGAGCTGAGGCTATTGGCCCTGGAGAAGGAGGGAGAAGAGATGGTGAGAGAGAGAGAGAGCGCTCATACAAGAAAAGAGGGTGAGTGAGTGTGAGGGTGAAAGAGAGAAGAGAGTGAATATGAAAAAATGAGAGTGAGAGCTGAAACGAGACAGAAGGGGACACAGAGGAAGTCCCTTAAACAGGACATAAACAGAGGCAGTGAAGCCCAAACAAAAGGCACAGGGAGAGACACAAAGACAGAGATGAGTCACCCCCAGAAAGACGGATGGACATAGTCATGACAGGAACCCCTGCTCCCTGCTACATGCCCCTAAACCTCCCTGTGAGGGTCTTGCTAGACTTGGCATCTTTTCAAAAGGACAGGCCTCTTCCTGTGCCCTCTGTCCCCAGAAGGCAGCCCAGGGTCCAGAAACTCCACCTGCAGTGTACCCCCTACCGCCCCAAAAGAAGCTTCCAGCCCCCACAGTCCACACCAGTGCTGGATTGGCCAGCTTCCTGAGCTAGTGAAAGGGATTCGCACTCGGCTGACCTCGGTGTGTTCAGGGCCTTTCAAACTGGGGGGATGAGGGGAGGAGGAGGTCGAGGGGGCCTGAATGGGGGCCCTGGAGACAGCGGAAGGAGGCCCTACCAGAGATCAAAGGCCCAGAAAGGAACAGAGGGTCTGGGGCTGCCCTTTCACCCAAGGCCGCTATTCACAGCTCTGCCCGCTCTGCCAAGTCCAGCCCCACCACCACCTCCTCGGGGCCTTCCGGGAAGGGAGGCACTGCCTTGGGCTCTGTCCCCTTTGCCCAGCAGGATGCCTCAGGTCCAGGCCGCAGCTCTCTCCATGGACGCCCTCAGGACAGCCCAACCCAGAGATGAAGCTGCCCCTCCACCTGGGCAGCAACCCAGCCTGACTCTCAGCCATTCACAAGCCTCCTGAGCCCTCTGTGCACAGGGCCCTGTGCCAGGAGGCCAGGGTGGGGCTAGAAACAGGTGATGCGGCCCCGCCCAGTCAAGCCCACATGATGGTGGATGCAAGTCAGACAGCGGTAGGGAAAACAAGTAGGCAGAACCAATTTGGAATGCCAGGCAGTCACAGAAGCACTTGCCACCCAGATTGTAACAGGCCTCAAAAGTCACAGAGTCCAAACCAGAATGTTTTCTTTGGCTCTCCTGCCCCCAACCCTGTTCATGCCTCCAATGACGGGGAGCTCACTACCTTTCCAAGCTGAGGCTTCTAACCCTGGTCCATCCTGGCTCTTGTCTGAAAGCCATTCCTTGCACTGAGCCATGATCTGCCTCCCTGTAGCTTCCTTTATCCAACCCCAGCTCTGCCCTCAGAGGCCCCATAGACCTTCTCTGCTGCCTCAGCCGCAGAACCGTTCATCTGAGATTTGGACACAGTGGCCACGTCCCCAAGGCTGGTCTTGGAGGCAAATGCCCCAGGAAGAGTCCTAGAATTTCTAGGCTAAAAGGGCCCTTGGTGATCCCCTGGTCTAATAGTATTCTAACTTACTTGTTTTTGCTAAAGAATTTTTTGCTCAAATTAAGCTTTCCATGGAAGACAAAAATAACCAACAGAAACATTCCTGGTTGAGGAGACTAGAGACTTCCTACCACCACCACCATCCTCACTAACTGTGAACCCTCTATAGGCACGTGATCAATCCATTCCACAGAGGACTGTTTACTGAGCACCTACTATGTGCCAAGCAGGGTGTCCCTGGTGGCTCAGTGGTAAATAATCCACCTGCCAATGCAGGAGACGTGGGTTCAGTCCCTGGGTCGGGAAGATCCCCTGGAGAAGGGAATGGCAACCCACTCCGGTATTCTTGCTTGGGAAATCCCATGGGCAGAGGAGGCTGGCAGGCCACAGTCTGTGGGATCAAAGAGTTGGACATTACTTTGCAACTAAACAACAACAATGTGCCCAGCACTTGTATTCAAGCCATGTCATTCAGTCAGAAGCCACTGGGGACATGTGGCTATTGAACCACTGAAATGTGGCTAAGTGCAACTGAGGAAATAAATTTTCATTTTATTTGATTTTAATTCATTTAAGTTTGAAAACAGCCATGCAAAATATTTTTCCCTTCATAAAGTGCCACTTGCTATGAGAACCCTTCCCAGATTCTTTGGGTCGATGTGAGCCCTTCCCTGCCCTGCCCTTCTGCTCTGGTGGCATCCTCCCATCACAGCGTCGCCCCACATTCTGCCTGTCACAGGGACTTTAGGTTGCCACTATTGCCCACCAGCCTGCCAGGTCTAGAGGCCAGGTCCTCTGTAATGGAACTCTGCCATCACCCACCCCTGCCTTGAACCCTGGGCAGGAGCACGAAGCCAGGAAATGCCCACAGGGTAAAATCCAAATGGGAGAAGACTGTGAACCAGAGTTGAGCAAGCCACTCCAATGTGCACAGCCTCAGTCACCCATCTGAAAAATGGGATGGGAACCCTTAGCTGTCTTCCTTTTGGCCTTTTATTGCCTCTCTTGCCCCCGACCCTTCACTCAGTCTGCTGAGAGCTCCCGAGGAAAATGACGTTATGGCCCGCAGCTTCAATGGGCCAGAACCCAGTTCACCAGCATTTCCCCTGTGTTTCCCCAGTGACTGATTCTTACTTTCTCACCACACTCTTGGCAGCATCCAATCGCTGATCATGCCCTTTTGCTTGAAACCCTTCTCACACCATCCCTAGGCTCGGTCCAGCCCAGGGAGCTGGGGAGCTGAAGCCTCAGGGGCTCTCTCCACTCCTCAACACACCCAACCCCCTGGCCATACCAGCTCTGTGGCTTTGCCAACATCATGGAACTCCATGGGGCCTTGGTGTCCTCCCCTATAAAAGGGGGGTAGCAATCTCCACCTCTTCAATTCCCCCTAAATCCAATGCAAGGATTCAGAGAGCTATAGGGAGAGGATGGAAAGGATAATGGGGCGCATCTCACTATACTCTCCCGGAGCAGTTTGCTGATATGAGCAAGGGCACTTCCAGCCACTTCTCTGCCCAGCCACAACCACCCTTAAGTGATGCAGGGCAGGGAGTGGGTGGGGGTTCTACTTGTTGCTTGGTCTCTCAATCTTTCCAATCCTGTAAGCTTTCAGACCAACAACTCATTCTCCCTTAGCCCCAGAGCACAGACAGGATCACCTCCCAAGTTTTTCTGGGGATCAGGGCTCAATCATAAATTTCAAAACTGAGGATCTGAAAGATCATCAAACCCTGAATCTGATTCTCGATACTCTTACCCAGCAGCCCAGCAAACAGTCACCTAGGCTCTACTAACACACCTCTGGTGATGGGGTACTCACTACTTCCTGAGACAGCCCCTTGTTGCCCTAGACCACTCTCATATTTGCAGACTTGTACTCTGAGCTGAAATCTCTTCTGCATCTGCCTCACACTGGTCTTTGAGGCTAAACAGCAGAGTCTCATTCCTTTTGCCTTCCATGTCAGCCCTCCAAATATCTGAAAGCAACAATCCGGCTCTGCTCATTCTCCTCTTCTTGGTATCAAAACATCCTTAGAGCCCTAAAGTGTCCCTCCAAATACCTCTTCGTCAGGTTATCCCCATCTGGACACATCCCAATTTGTCACTGTCCCTCTTCAAGGTCAGTACTTTGAGTCACAGCCTTCAGGAAGGATCTGCCAAGCAAAGAGCAGTGTAGACCAACAACACCCACATCTTGACCATTCTACACCTCTCAAGCAGCTTGGGAGGCTAGAGTGACCAGAGACTGAAAGCCATTAGCACACTCAACAAACACAGTGACAGAATCTCCCCAATTCAGGGCCTGTGTGTTTGATGGTAAACATCAAGCTCAATTTTTCTTTTTTTCTCTTCGAAACTCTGCCTCTATCTCTCAGCCTCAAATACCCGCCCCTCCACATGATCAAACACAGCAGGCTCCAGCTTGGGCACAACTGCAGTGATTCCAGGTGACAATGAAAAGATGACACCATCAACGCCATAAACCAACAGAGATGGTAGGCTCACTGCCTCCTGCAGGCACATGGCACAGCAAGCCACCGAGTTAAAGACTTCTGACATCTGCTGACATCAGGAGCAGGGGGAAAGAGGTGGAGCAGGTTCCAAAAGCCGTGGATCATCTCCCATAGCTCAACACAGAGGCCGTGGGCCCAGCTCCTGCACAGCCTGGAACACACAGACCACACGCCAATCCACCGCGGGGCCGACTCAGTTTTCTAGTTACGGATCTTAAGTACTTAAACGCATGTGCTCACACAGAACATACGTCCCTTACAGGGAGTCAAGAAGGGGAATTGTGCCAAAGAACTGAATAATTGAATCAAGATTTCTGTCACTCTGCTCTCAGGCCCTAGACCCTGGCCTTTTTTATTCCTTTTCTTTCCTGATTAAGGTTTCTTTCCTGACTCCCAGGGGGTCATTTCTCCTCTCAGACCCAGTAATGTCAGCAGCCCAAGCTGGCAGTCCATCCAGGGAAAGATCAGGGTTAAGGTGGGCCAGTGTCCAGGACAGAGGCAGCCAGTTCTGGAGGCCGGGGCAGCCAGGGTTGAGAAAAACCAACAGGAAAAATTGACATCTACTTAATGCCTGGGGGACCCCTGCACTCCTTGCTTCCATGCCCTAAAGGGAGAGATAAGATTATTCACTTCCTCAACCACCCCCACTCCCAGCACCACGCTGAAGGCCTGGGAGAGACCCCACTTGCTGAGCCTACTACAGGAGGTATGCCCCTCTCACTATGCCCAGATCCTTCCTCTCCCCAGGGGTGCCCGAGAAGGGACCATTGCTGCCGTGCTCATACCCCCACACCCTGCCTTTGGGCATCACATCTGCCAAGGCACCGGCTTAGAGGCGGCAAAGCACAGGCCATGGAGTTCTGCCAGGACTGCCTTTCCCTCCAAAGAGTGAAGATGGGAGGAGGCCAGGGAGAAGCCCAGTCCCAGCCGGCCTGTCATCCTCTCCCAGAAGGCTTAGCCCCTTCCCCGAGGGTCAGGTGGGGGCTGGGCCCGGCGCCTCCAGAGCTCTGCAGATAAGTGGAGCGCACAGCGGTCATCTGTGCTCCCGCCCCTGACCAAGGGCCTGGAAACAGATCCCTCAGAGCCGGTGGGTCCATCCCCGACGGCGAGCGGCGTCTCTTACCTTCGTCTCTCTTGCGCTTGTTGGTGTCGGCGCTGGGGGATGTGATGCCCAGGATGCCGCTGATGGAGTAGGAGGAGCCAGCCGAGTCCGTGCTCACCGAGGACACCTGCGTCACGGAGCCCGTGGACACTGCGCAGAGGGAGAGGACGGTCAGGGCCCGGCAGGAGGCTGGGGGGCGGCTCCGGGGAGGAGGAAGGTTGGGCCCCAGCCACCGGGCCAAAACAAAGGCACTCCCCCAACACCAGCTGCGCGGAGAGGGTGGGGGGCGTGCTAAGGATGCCTCCCCCAGAACAGCAGCCACACCTGGAAGATAAGAGCGCCCCCCTCCCAAGAGAACTGACAGCGGCGAAAGGAACTCAAACCCAGCCTATCCAAGGATGCAGGAAGCAGGGGGATGGAGCAGAGAAACTGGGGAGCTGGAGCCCACAGCCAGACAGTGCTAAAAACAACCTACTGTTTGGGCAGGCTCACTGCCGATTTACACATCCACCCATCCACGCAGACATAAATACCCGCACACTCACACACATAGCCAGCAAAACACTTAATGAAGACTGTCTCTTTTTTTAATAGTTCCTCACTGTCTTTTCTCCTTCTAGTTTACCTGAATTTTAATAATAAATATTAGTTATATAATATTAAAAGTGAAAGTGAAATTGCTCAGTCATGTCCCACTCTTTGCCACCCCTTGGACTGTAGCCTACCAGGATCCCACCGTCCATGGGATTTTCCAGGCAAGAGTACTGGAGTGGGTTGCCATTTCCTTCTCCAGGGTATCTTCCCGACCCAGGGATCGAACTTGGGTCTCCCGCATTGTAGGCAGACACTTTACCATCTGAGCCACCAGGGAAGTCATATATATATATATAATATATATACTCTGTGTTATATACATTGATATATAATAATGATAATTTTTTACTCTGTGCCAGGCATTCTTGCATTATCGCATTTAATTCGGAGAACAAACTTGTAAGCTAGGTCACTGGAAAGGTAAGGAAACCAAGGCTCAGAGAAGGTAAGTGACTTGCCCAAGGTCACACAGCTAATGAGACAGCGCAGTGACTGGAACCCAAGAACTAAAGTCTTAAGCCCTGTAGTAATCTGTTCCTTACTAATGAATAATGAAAAAACAATAATATGCTTCACATGAATAATGTACTTTTCATTTGATGCTTGCAATAACCGAATGCTATTATTCATTCTCATTTATCAAGTGAGGAAACTGAGCCTCCATACGGCAAAGTAATTGACTCAAAGTCATCTCACGAATAAGCAGTAGCACCGGGGCTCAGCCTTGGGTCTTCTGACTTAAAGTCTAGAGTTCTTCTGCCCCAAAACATAGTTGATGACTTACTGTGACTGAGGTATTAATATCTAAGTTCCTAAGAATAAGAATGGGGGAGGGGACATTTCAGCAAGTTTCACATTAACTCCTAGCCCCAGAATCTAAGAGGGAGACCCTTCAGTCATCAGGGTCCTCTCAAGCTGTACAGCTGAATTTCCATTTCTGAGCTGTGGGAATTCTTTTCTCAGTTCATTAAAACCTGTAGACCAATCTCAGCACATTTCCTTTGGCTATAACTAGCTGGAGGCAGGTGGAGCTTTTGACTCTAAAGCATAAGAAAGTACTGGAGATGGTGGTGATCCGTTGAGAAGCTGTTTGTTGCTTTCCTTGGAGCACATCCAGCTTTTGCCCCTCCAGACCTAAGGGGAACAGAGCTTTCTTCTCATATTTGAGTTTGATTTTAGATCTTCCTTAGGAGACACAGAAGTAGAAATCGTTAACTTCTCTTTTCCTTCACCAGAAGAAGCGCCTCAAAATAGATTTATGCAAATCTCACAACCTTTTTTGTGTTAAGGTGCAAAGAACAGAGGAAGAAAGATCACAAGTCATTTGATACTTTAAACAACAACAACCACATGTAACCAAGCTTCACCACCCTGCTGACAGAGCTAATGACATTTGTTCCAATATTTTGTGATCACACTTAGCTCAAAAGACCCAGGTTCCAATTCTGGCTCCTCCACTTACTGGCCATGTGACCGAGGGCTAGTTATTTCATCTCTCCAAAGCTTCCATTTCCTCACTCTTCGATAAGTTTATAAACTATTAAGGGCAGCACACACATAAGATATGGTTTTTGTACAAATTTCTGAGATAAGGCATTCTGCTGACCATCAAGTGGAATTATTCCTCTAACCCAATTGAAAGAATATTATCAGTTACCCTTAGTAGTCACTTGCTATAGGACCTGAAATAGTTAAAGCTGCAAATAAAGTCCCAGCACAGATATTTCCCCAGAAACTTTCCTCAATCCTCTTCACTCCAGCTCAGCACAGCTGGCCTGCCCCTCTCTCTGTTCCCACAGCACCCCTTCTTCAGCCTGATCTCAGTGTTTGCAAGCTCCTCTCTGTAATTGTTGTTGTTGTTGTTATTGTTCAGTCGCTAAGTCATGTCTGACCCTTTGTGATCCCATCAGGCTCCTCTGTCCATGCGATTTCCCAGGCAAGAATACTGGTGCGAGTTGCCTTTTTCTTTTGGGGGTGGAGGGTGTTATTCTCAACCCAGGGATCAAACCTTTGTCTCCTGCATTGGCAGGCAGATTCTACCACGGAGCCACCAGGGAAGTCTGAAAACATCTGTCAAAACCTGGGCTCTTTGTGATAGTCCCCATTAGACCAAGAAGCCCTTGAGAACAGGGGATTTTGTCCTACTCCCTTTATAATGTTAGTCTCCACAACAGGTTGCATAGCAGGGGCTTAGCCAACGCTTTTTGGATGGATTACTAAATGAAGAATTATTTTATGTAAAGGAGGAATTCCGTCTTACTTTGATGCAAAGAGGCAACCATAAACAATCAGAGATCTTCATGCTTTCTCCCTGCTAACCAGAGATGGTTCCCTTATCCCAGGTGGAGAAATAATACACCTTGAGTAGAAACACTTTCACCTCAGGATCTTTGCAGGGAAGGGAAGGCAAGGGAAACTTCTGAATTCCTGAGTAGTAGGAAATATAACTCCCCTCCTTGGTCACTGTCAGACTTCACCTGTGAGTGTCAGAAACCCCAGTGGCAGCCCTTGACAGTTCACAGAGCAACAAGATCGAAGCAAGAGAGAGAGAAAAAGAAAGTTTAGGAAGTTTTGCCACATCTTCACTCAAGACTGCAAGTGCACAAAGAATTGTAGAAGGGCTGGTTGGTAGAAGAAAAAAACACATTCAAAACTACTGACTGACTAATGATGCAGAAAATGTTATGAATAAGTATCCCTTTCTTGATTTATTACTTTAATTATCTGACATTCTATAGACCCCCATTAGTGGATTTTTTTTTTTTTGGCTTAGATTTCAATTTTCTGTCTCATGGTGAAAGCTATTTATCATAATAATCAGTAAAATTCAAAACCTTTTAGCAGTATTTATAAAATTCATTTACCAGGTTCAGCCCTTGGAGAATGACAAAGAAGGCGCATTAGTACGTGTGCCAAAGTGTTTTATGCAGAATTATCTGTCCATAAGAATGATTAAAAGTTCTTTTGAGTACTTGGAGCCCATTAGATTTTTAAATTTTTTTTAAAAGTTCTTCTTACCTATGCTGTGACTGGAAGCTGGGACTGGCTGGTTGGGTGGCTGCTGTACTTTTGTCCGGATGATCCTGTGAACAATTGAGAGAAAAAAAATTGCTATTTACCATCACAGCGGAGAAGAGATCTCAAATAGCAATGCCAGAAACCCATATCAAGTTGGGTCATGGAAGTGGGGACAGATTATAAATCCAGGTCCAGAACTGGGGGTTTGGAAAAATTATAGATTAGTTCTAGCTCAGCCCCTACCTCCCTGGGTGTCTTTGGGTAACTGGCACCCCTCTTTGGGCCTCAACTGCCTCTTCTGTAGGAAGAGATTAATGTGTTAATATTACAAATAGTCATCCTATTCTGGGAGCAGCTTCAGCTCCATCAGGAACTCACTGAGCAAGTTAGAAAGTTTATTCTCTTCCCTGGACCTCAACCTCCCATCTGTGGAATAAAGCCACTGAACATGGTGACCTCTCTGTCCCCTGGCAGCTCTCACACTCTGGTTTCTCTGCCTTAGAAAGCTACAGGAAGAATAACATCCTTGCCAGGTGGCACAGTGGTTAAGAATCTGTCTGCTGATGTAGGAGACACAGGAGATGCAGGTTCAATCCCTGGGTTGGGAAGATACCCTAGAGGAGGAAATGACAACCTGCTCCACTATTGCCTAGAAAAGTCCATGGACAGAGGAAGCTGGAAGGCTACCGTCCATGGGGTCACAAAAGAGTCAGAGATGACTGAGCTACTGAGCACACACGCACACCATCAGAAATTATCAAGGGGGTGAGGGGAGCAGTGTGAATGTTGCTACAAACCTGGAAAGGGTTAAAGTGCTGTCACTTTAACTCTGGCTTAAGAGGAAGCCTGATTTACACAAAATAGCAGAAAGGCTCTACAGAGCTGGAGCCAGGGCTGTCCTGCATGATCTTCCCAGAGACCTTACTCTAGTTCTAAGATGAACTTGATTGTGACCCTGGGCAAGTCCACTCCACTGTGGGGACCTCAATACAATGAGGGAATTGGAACAGACCACTCTTTGCTTACTTTAATCCATCCTTTTTAGGAAAAAAATCTTATCATAAAGCCCGGTGTATAAAATGGTCAATAGCAGCAGCACCTTCCATTTGCTACCTGGCAACTCTGATGCCCTTCAGCAAAACCTTGGGCTCTTAGTAAATTTCCAGCTGGGACAACACGTGAGGGCTTCATGAGACCCCGGAGCCCAATGCATTGTAGAGTAGCAGAACAAAGTGAAGTGAAAGTGAGTTAGTTGTACAGTCATGTCTGACCCTTGGCAATCCAATGGACTGTAGCTCACCAGGCTACTCTGTTCAATGCAAGAGACACAGGAGAAGCAGGTTCAATCCCTGGGTTGGAAAGATACCCTGGAGGAGGAAATGGCAACCCACTCCACTACTCTTGCCCGGAAAATTCCATGGACAGAGGAAGCTGGCAGGCTACAGTCCATGGGGTTGCAAAGGAGTCAGGGATTGACTTGCCTGGGATTCTCCAGACAAGAATACTAGAGTGGGTTCTCCAGGGTATCTTCCCAAGCCAGGGATTGAACTCCCGTCTCCTGCATTGCAGGCAGATTCTTTATCAACTGAGCCACTAGGGAGCGGCTGAGCAGGGCCAGGCCAAAAGTCACTTGGGTTCTGCAAGAATATTCTTTCCCTGGCACTTAGGAGAAGGGTGGATGGTAATAAAATGTGCAGCTTCTTTGGAAAAGTTATATCCCAGCCTCCAACTGTGACCTTTTAAAGAACATTTATTAGAGGGCTTCCTAATTATAAAAGTCCTTTGTGCTCATGGTAGACTATTTAGACAAGTATAAGGAAGACATCTAAAACCACATTTTGGTGTATTTCCTTTATGCTCACATTCCTATGTGCATTTGGAAATATCCATTTTTTTTCTTAATAAAATCAGGATTAAACCATTATGTCCTGCTCTGTTCACTAAGCTTTATATAAGAAACTTTTTCACATTCCAGAACATTATTTCTGGAAGTTCGTTTCAGGCTGCACTGGTCTCCAGCTTGTGCACCAGGAAAGGGAGAAGAGAAATGGCAGATGCTTCCTCTAAAATTCATCAGGCTTGGCCCCTGTTCTCTGTGATCTCACAGTTCAACGCTGGGCATGGAGGGCTCTCAGCATCCTCAGCTGACAGCCTGGAATGGATGTTTCTGTTCACACCACAGCCCAGCCACGGGCTCTCTGAAGCCCAACACAGGCTCTCTGAGCTCTGAAGCGGGCCTTTTGCTGTTTTCTGTTGAGTCAGCAATGTTTTGCCTCAAATATGCTCATAGTGTTTGCTTATTTGTTTTCTCCAACATTCAAACCACTTATTTTGACTAAGCAAACAGGGAATGTGTTAACAAAGACCTAGGAGTGAGGCAGTTTTTTAGACTACAGGAATTAAGCTAGCGTCTGACCTAACTTGGGGATGTCTGTGTATGTCACCTTCTCTGTGTATACATGTGTGTGTGTCTAAATATATCACTAGATGTGTGAATATATATGGAGATGCAAGATTTAACTATATTTATCTATATTTTGATTTATATATATACAAACATATGGTAAAATATAGTGTAACTATTTCCCATTGAAGTCCAGCATAGAGTCCTAATTTTCAAAGCATTGTCTTCCATTAAATTTGTGTATAGGCAAAGAAAATTATGTTTTCCTTCTTTTTCTTTAAAAATGTTTATAAATTGTCAGTAAAACATAATCAATTGTTATAAATCATTGAGCAGCAGCTGCAGTGGGGTAAGCAGGCCCCAGAACCAGACTTCTAGAGTTTGAACACCAGTTTTACAATCTACCAGCTGCATGACCTTGGGCAAGTTACTTAACTTCTCTGTACCTCAATTTTTTCATCTGCAAAATGAGATTAAGAATCATTTTTGCCTCATAGGGTTATTACGAGAATTAATTAAGTACTTAGACCAGTGGTTGCCGCATAGTAAATTCTCGATAAATGTTAGCTGTTGTTATTTTCATTGGTATCTTCATAAAGATTAATGACTAGCTTCAACCTTAAAAGGTTCATATTTTCCACAAATGCCTTAAAAACACATGGGATCCCCTTGGGAGCTGGTGAGGGGAGGTAGCCATCCCCACACCCTATTTTAAGGCTGTGGCAGAGCTGTCCTTCATGGGGGGACCTAAACTGTAGGGAACCCTCCAAAGGTATCTCCAGGGACAGAGATTCTGCCCATCTGCCTGCAGCAGCTGCCAGGAACAGAACAAAGAGCATCATCTTCCATGGAGAAGAAATGGGAGTTGGAAGAACAAGACTGTAATTGAATTAGAGTGATTCTTAAAAAACAAAAAATTAACATCAGGATTCATCACCAAAAGAGTCACGCTCTGGACTTCTCTAAACCAGAGACAACTGGGGCTAATTGACAGTCAGCACCAAGAGGTACAGCCTTTACTTTACTTTGCCTGAACTTGAATGCCATAGGATCATTCTAGAGGGTCCAATGGGGGAGGAAGCTCAATAATCAAAGAATTCCTACAAATAAGGAAACTAAAGCCCAGAGTGCTCAAATGACCTGCCCAAGGTCATGCAGCAAGTCAGCTCCCATGCCTGGGCACTTTTCTTTGAGCCACATTCAAAGGAGGTGGGACTTTAGCAGAGGGGCTAAATACTTCCTACGTAACATGTAAAGCCTATCTGGATTCAAAATCCATCTAGAATCCAAAGATTCCAAGTCTGAGCAACTTTAGATATTACAGACATGGGCAAGGGTCCCCTTTCAACATCACCCTCACTGCTTGGAAAGGCTTAAGTCTCCTCACTATCAATCACCCGCAGCCACCACCCGGATCCCCACCACCACATACAAAATTCCACTGAAAGAAAATCGTGTTGCCTTAAAAGAAGAAATGAGGTCATAGGGTTGAAGAAATACCCATGTTGATCAAACTGCCATTGGTGCCATAGGTGCAGAAAGAATCTTGGGCCATCAGCTGTACTAAGAATGCAAAAACCAAGGGTCCAAGCTGACAGACAGCAGCCAAGCTGCAGAGAGCCCACAGGTGACAGGCAACTGACATGGAGAAGAAAGAGGAAAGGTATGAACAATCTCTGAAGGATTGCTGCCCAAGTTAGGCTGAAGAACAGAGTTTATAAAGGGTCATCCCTAGGCCACACCCATCACTGGACTAGGTGCGCTTGGCTGGGGCGGAGTACATTTATTTTCATTTGAATTAGTTGCCAATACTGGTAAGTTGGGAGCTTTACATGAATACACGAATTTCCAGCTTCTCCTGAAAAATCAGAACACCCAGAATACTGGCCCCACGTTCTCACAGGACAACCACGGCTGAAGCTAAATAGGGCTGCCCCTCGAAGCTGGGAGTGCCACTTGGTTTAGGGCCATGCGACTGGAACAAACAAAGAAGGAAGACTCCATCCGTCCCCTCACCCCCGGCACTGGGCTCAGCTCTAGGAGAGTCACCTCCAACTGTCAGGTTGGATTCCAAGCATCCTTGTCAGGTTGTGAGCATCCCAGCATGTATTTGTCCTTAAGAAGTCACATAAACATGATGGTTTGTGTCCCAGGAAATCTCCCACAACCCCAGCAGAACCGGTTCAGTGTTGCTTCACCCCAGTCAGTCATAGCTTCCCAGGCAGGATCCCCAGAAGGCAGCAGGAATTCACACACTCCTGGTCGGGGGGAAGGGGGAGAAGGCACTGTGGCCACCAGGATAGCTACCGATCCAGCCACCCTCCTCCCTCCCTAGCTGTTTGAAATAGTGGAGCAGTGAGACATTGCCTCCCAGGGAAGCAGGGGCTGGGAGAGGAAGCTACAAACCTCTTACACAACATTTGCAAGACAGTTACTTAGAAGCTGCATCTGTTAGAATGCAGTGGGATCTTCATATGGAAAATAAAACTGTGTACTGGGATGGCTCAGGCTTTGTGGGGGTGTGGGCGGGGGGAAGCAGACACACAAGACACAAGACTGCCACCCCTCCACCTGCCACCCTTAGTTTATTTGCATTGCACGGTCTGTTGCTAAAGACACCAAAGAGTTCTCATTGAAGAATGTGGTGAGGAGCCAGAGAGTGCTCCCAGGAGGAGCCCCAGAAAGAAGCACAGGAAAAGGCTATAGATCACAGAGGAAGCCTATAGGCAGGCAGCAAAGCATTCAGGCTGCGAGGCTGGGGAAGGGAGTGGAAAAGCAGTGGGGATGACTGTTTGCTTCTCCTTGTCTCTCTCCTCACAGTTCCTCAGTTCTCAGTTCTGTGCTGGCAGAGGCCTACTCAGGAGTGGAGGAAAGAAACAGCCCTCCTCTTCCCATCAGGGGACCTGGGCTCCACCCCCACACCAAGCTCAAAGTCATAGTTCCTGTGCACTCCTGTGCCCTGTCTATAGATACTGGGCCTTAGTTTCTGTACTTGTCACAAGAGAGTTAAGCCTTGAGGCTGTCGGAGATCACAGATGTGGAAGCCCCTTCGAGGCACAGCCAGTGGGGCCACTGGGCCACCATGTGGGCTGGGACACCACGGAGAGCCCTGAGGTTAGCCACGGCCTGGCAGCTAGCAGCCTGACGCCCCACACGGCACCACTCGGGACACAAAACACCAGCTGAGCTGCGATTTCCCTGGACACTTCTTCAAGTACCCCCTTCACAACCTTCACCGCATCTGTAATCACTGTGCTCGGGTTGCCTCATATGCTTCTTTCAAATAATGTACCTTTTTTATTTAAGTAAACGTATTTTATAAGGGAATATTAGTTCTTTACCATAACTGGGGAGAGGTAGTTTGTAAAGTTCACTATCACTGGTTTGATGTGCTCGTTTTATTTTTCTAACGGACATTCAAAAAACAGTTTTCCTCCTTGTATGACAGAAGATAGAAGCTAGGGGCCAGCAAATGATTTGTGGGTGTCCTGCAAAGGCGTTTTCTCATTGACGTTAGTAGCCGCTGTTTAAAGGTATAGAGATTTCATATATACAAACACACACAAACAAGTGCTAGTTTCTGGATTCTCTTTAAGAACGGAAAAAACCAGGCTACCACTGGGCCCACGGGCCCAGCGGCTCTCAGTTGGAGCCGAGAGACAACTGCCCCTTCAATACAGCTTGTGTTCCTCATTTGCACAGACCCAACCTTCCCTGGCTGCCTTATGCCTGAACCACTTCCCCCATGGCACCATCTGCCTGGCTCCACGTCAGCACTGGAGTTTATGACTGCCACGGGCCACCTGAGTCATCTTTGAAACCACCTGTGTAACCTAGATTGAAAAGTCTATGGGTCCCCAGAGCCTGACCACCAGTTTTATGGAAACTGTTCTGCTCCTTCACCGCTCTGAGCAGCTCACGCCTCACTCCACGTTAAGGTTTTTGGAGACACAGGTAAGGGGGAAAAGTCACGTTGCCTTGTGTCATGGAAAACTTTCAAAGAGCTGGAAGTAGGGGACTCCAAAAGCATACAGACCCCCTCATAATCCAGAAAGAACTGGAGTTATTCCCCCACAAGCCCCCTAAAAACCTACTCCAGTATTCCTGTCGAGAGAATCCCAAGGACTGAGGCTCCTGGCGGGCCACAGTCCATCCACAGGGTCATAAAAAGTCGGCCAATGACTGAAACGACTTAGCACCGTAGGGCACGGCAAACCCACCACAATAATTGCTACCTCTCCAGCGATTTTGTGCCTATTGTCAGGCTGTCCAGACCCCTCAGTGAAAGCTAGAACCCCTCCCTGGACAAGGAGCCCCTCTAGAACAGAAACTAAGAGATAGACCGTATGTCTGCATCCCCTCACTCTTCGTAGTACCTTGTGGGATGTCAGAGCCAAGGTAAAGGTTTACTGAGAGAAAAAATATCAGGCTAACGGTTTCTGAGATAGCAGGACTCTAAATACCAACATGGACACTCACACAGTGATTCTATGCATTTGAGTCATCATGGAAGCAACAACTGTCAGGACCAGAAGAGATCTTAGAAACAGTCTGGTTTGACCACCTTGTTTTGCTGAAGGGGTCCCCTGTGCCCAGGCAGGCTCTGCACTGACAAGAGCAGGGCGTGACCTTGGAGAAATGGGAACTGTTCAGGTTTTCAGTCTGCTGGCTTCTCTCTTCTTTGTGGGGTTTAGAGAACCATCATTTCTGTCATCTCACAACTACATCCTTGACTCTACGGGTTTCAATGGCGTTGAGACCATATCTCCTACAATAGAAAACTTTCTTTCAGGAATTCAGTTCTGAAAGCTCCATTAGATATATTCTGGACCAGACTGGATAAAAGAAAGCCCTCCCAAGAAAATCCTCTGCCTGGTACTTAAGGTATCTCTCTGGTTCTTTCTGTCCAAGGGTGAGATTCAGGGCAACTGAGGAGAAGGCAACCCCCTAACTGCACAGCATCTTAGCATCCTGGATGCCACTCTTGGAAATCACAGGCCCATATCAGCACCACCGGATCCTGGGCTCTGAGAGAGAGGAAGGCCCTTGTCATGGCCACACTCTGAGTTTGTGGCAGGCCTGGCAAATCTGAAAGGAGCTGAAATCTCCCAACTGCAAGTCCAGGCTCTGTTCCCCACATTCAGTACCTCAACCTCTGCCCAAACTGGAGGCAAAGATTTACCTCCTGGGAAGCTCTGAGGTGGGCCAGCGATAACCTTGGGGACTGACTTGCAAGAAAGCGACATTTGTGAAGACCTAACAGGACAATTCATTACTGAGTGCTCCATACGAAGAGACAGGTAGGGGAGGGAGTAATGGAAATGACTCCAGAGTCAGAAAAATTTGCAGCAACCGGGTGCTGGCATAGCCTCCTCTCCCTGGGCTTAGGACTTCTGCCTACTTTGGAGAAAAGAGTGATAGAGAGACCCATCCAGCCCTGTGAGCATCCCTCCTGACTGATAATCCCTATGGGGACTTGGTGAAAGGAGAGACCAGATCTTCAGGAAAGGCATGTGCATAGCCACCAGCATTCCCACCCCACCCGGACCCTCAGCTTCCCAAAGGCACCAGCCACTCACCTGTTGATGGAACTGACGCTGGGCACCGTGTCATTGTCACACACCCGTTCCGCCAGCAACCGGTCCCTGATCTCCCAGGCAAACATGGTGGGATTTTGGCGTTTATACTCAGCAATTTTTTCCACCACTTTGGGTGTGGCGACCTTTGGTTTGGATCCTCCAATTACCCCAGGCTTGATGCTCCCTGTCTCATAATACCTACGACCCAAGGAGAAAGGAGCTTAGCCATGAGAAACCAGATAAATGGACATTGGTAACAAAATAATGGACTACGCTGTCCAGGAAATGCCCAGATCTGTGCTGTCTGGTATGTAGCCACTAGCTGTGTCTGTGGCTTTTGTATGTTTGCAAGGTGACCTGTTTGAATTGACATGTGCTCTAAGCATCAAATACATATCAGGTTTTCAAAAATTAGTACAAAAATAAAGTCAAAATCTCAGTAATGCATTTTCCATTGGTTATATGTTGAAATGATCACCTTTTTAATATATTGGATTTAATAAAGTATGCAATTAAAAGTAATTGTACCTGTTACCTTTTCCTTTTCTAATGTACTACTAGAAAACTTTAAACCTTCTACATGGCTTACATTACATTTCCATTGGATAGCGGTAGTCAGAACGCTCAGCCTTGATTAATTAATTAATTATCACATTTATCTACCTTCTGATAGTTCACAAAAAACTTTCCAGTTGGTTTTCCCATTTGATCCCCACAACACTTCTAAAACACATAATTTTGAATTTCTAAAGGACAACATTCAGTTTTGAATGACTGAATGTGTGAATGATTACACAGACAGGTCTCCATCTACTGACATAAAACAGACCCATAGAGGTTACACGGCTTGCCCAGGGTCAGTCAAGACCCAGGGCCAAACCAGAACTTTGGCCCAGCCTTCTGAGCTAAAATTTCCCCAGAAAGTTGCCTTGTGCCTTTCATTCATCAGCTCTTCTATCCCCTAGCAGACTCACCTGCTTTCTGTGACACTATCCCCTAAAATGCAACTTCTTTTTCCATAAGAGAAAAATAATGACCCTGGCATAAAATTAAAAAGAATGTCGGATTCCAGAATTAACTGGCAATATGAGTTACACATAAGTCAAAATGCAAGCAATCAAAAAAAAAAAAAAAACCAACCAACCACAAGTCCTTGCAGCTTTTCCAGGGACCTCCTCAGAGGTAAATCGCTGTTTCTAAGGACATTTCCATGCTATCAGCTCTTCCTCGTTAATGCAAATCGGATGTCAGGGTTTTACAGTAAAACTGAAACCAGGGAGAAGAGTGCCATGAAAGATCATTTCAGGGGAAAAAAATTACTTGATTCCTTTTCTGAATCTGAGCCTTCACTGGATGTCTCTCTTAACATTTACAGAGGAATTTTTGACTTCCTCTTGAAAAGGAGATTATCTTGAAGTTGGAAAAAAATTTTTAATAAAAAAGACATTTTAGAAATGACTGGAAAAATTTAAACCTAACAAGAGTTTACAATAGGTAAGCAAAGGTGGGTCTATGATGGGTAGGAAAGATAACCCAGGACAATGACCCAGGTTACATTGAAAGAGATGCTTAAATTCTCAGCTTGGGTAAGTCTGGTTAGGGCCAAGTTAGTGACTATTCTAGAAACAGAAGAAACAATTTGGGAGCAGTGATATGGATGCATAAATTCTATTTTTCATTGAGAAGACTGTCATGTACAAATTTGTGGACCATAAAGCAAAACTCAATCTGTGCTAGCTCATTCTATAATTGCTAAAAGTCTGCTATTAGTCACAAACAGGTTTTTAGAAATATCTAAGAAAATACTTTTTTTGCCAGAAGTCTAAAAAGTATCTAAATCAAAGCACACAGCAATCTTGGCAGATTTGGCAGATCCTTTCAATTTTACAACAGAAAATTATCTGTTACTACAAAACAGCATCTCATTATTTAGGCGCAGTGCCTTAAAGTTTACAGAATCTTCCTCAAATTATCTTGATTCTCACACCAATCCTGAGAGGCCAGCAAGATTTTATGTAATCAAAGGGAAAACCGATGATCAGAAGATTAAGTCCTTGCCCAACCCCCTTTTGGAACTTAGAAACAGTCCCAGGCTTTGAAACCTGACTGAATCCAGTGGTCTTCCCACTAGAACAAGCTGCTGCTTTAGTTATAAAAATTAAAATGACACTAATACTAATAATAAAGATCCCCTGAAATTACAGACAGCTCTACTGTTTACCAGGCATTTTCGTGTGCATCTTATCACTTATTCACTCAATCAATAGTCACAGAGGGTCTGTTTGGACAAGCACTGTCTTGGGATGGGGGTTCAGACACACAGAACACCCTGTGCTCAAAATATGTTAGCCTAATGGGACTGCAATATTCATGCAGAAACTCTGAGAGGGTGGCAGGATGAAGTCCTCACCACCCCCAGTACTTGCCCCGCTTGCATGGCTTTGGCAGTGCCCAGAACTCTCTATCCATCCCATTTGAGCACTGCCAACCGTACAAGTCTATGGTTCTGACGAAGGAGGTCTCTGTCTTCCTTTTGTCTGACACAGAGTCCAGGCACTTAGAAGATAGCCCTGACACTCCAGAAAACCCCAACTGGCCACTGTGTCAAGTGAGGATTCTGACTGCCCTTTCATCTCAATAACCACCCTTTCATCTCAGCAAAACAGCCATGCAGCCCTTACACACAACAAGATGAACAATAGCCACTAACCCACAGTGCGGTTTCATGCAAGGAACATTAGTTTGAGAGTTAAGAGGTATAGATGCCAGTCAGTGCCTCTGATACTAATTTGCTGTGTGACCCCGATTAACTCACTTAGCCTCTCTGGACCTCAGTTATCCCATTTGTATAATAAGGAGAGGATGTTTGCCTGAGCTGCCTTGCGGTGCTGCCATGAAGACAGAAATGCATAAATTTTTTTTTAAGAAAAAGCTTTGCAAAACAGAAAGAGTACTTGTTGTGGATTAAGATCCTCTGAGTGTTTATTACTATGTAACAAACCACCCAATTCCAAATGGCATGAACCTCCCAGCCAGGCTTCAGTGAAAGAAGACAACAGCCTGGCTTTCTAGATGGATTTAAATGGGTCTCACATGCCACTGGGCTCTGCCTCTCGAGCCCCTCCGAGCCTTGAGCTCTGTGGACTGAATGCCACACTCCTGGCAGACCGCCACCTTCTTGAGATGACTCTGACTGCCCCAGGGACCCTGCCTGCCTCGCCACGCAGCCTCTGAAAACCACGGCCACCACACACCACACGCTCTCCACAATCTGTCACCCCGTGTGTGCCCATCAAATTCTTCAGTGACCGAAAAATTAAAAAAAAAAAAAAAAATCAGTGGATGGAACAAGCCCAGTTCAGAAATTCCCAGTCACACTGTTTTAGGGCTGAACTTGTTTCCTAAAAGGCAGTTCTAATTAGAGTGACATTTTGTCCACTGTGGTTCTTAGTTATGAAAATAATGAGCTATGAAATTCCAATTTATTGTTGACAACTTAAACGGCCAGGCACCGGAGCGGCGCATAACTTCCAAGTGCCACTCTACCTAGTGACAAATCTATTTCGGGCCGCGGGAGGCTGCCGGCTGGGCCTGGGAGGGTCCCTGTGTCCTTCAGTCCCCTAAGGAAGATGTGGAGGGTTCCTGGGCACCAGAACATGAGGACCCGGCATCTGGATGTCCCCTCTGAGAAGGGCTCAGCATCTTGCTCTGAGAAGATTCCAAATAGCAAGCAAAATGTCGGCTCAGCAAAGATATCTCAGCAAAAACAAAGGAAAGGCCTCCTTTCTCTCTCTCTCCACCTCCGTACAATAAGAAGGCTTCCCGGGAAGACATCTAAGATCCCTTGGCCCTCCAAGTCTGATGCTGAAATGATCTGAGATATTGTTCTCCTTTCTCTTTCTATCTTGTCTTTATTTCTCTTTCTGTTTCTCTCTCTTTTTGAATCAATTCATTTCTTTTCTGTTTCTTTTATTTCTCTTTTCTCTATCTCCCTCTCCTCTAGTTTTTCCTTTTTTCTTTCAATTTTCACTCATCCTGCTACGTAAAATCACTCTCTAATGAGAATACTATTCTGATGTCCTCCCTCCTCCTTGAACTCAGGCTGAGGCTTGTTTGCCGCTGAGGGCTAAACAAGAGAGAAGCGCACAGCCTCCAAGGCAGCCTCCATGGCTGGGATGAACTGGTATGGTTGGGAGCATCAGGAATAAACAGGTCTCTAAAGGTGCTGCCAGATCCCTTGCCCTGAAACTTCTCTTGGCCCCCAGCAAGTCTTCTCAAGTTTAAAAACTGCTATTCCCTCCATCTGAGAGAGTGTCTTTAATTCCAGCAGGTGGGAAAGAGTAAGCAGAAAGTCACAATGGCACTGACATACTTCAGAATATTTATTTTCCACTCAGCCATCTGCTCTCAAACCATAACACAAGCTACAGGCCAAAGGCTGTTTTCTGACCTGCAAGAGAAATCCTGAGGGAGTACTGACAGCTAAACCAAAGAATGTTCCTGGCTGCCAGGGCAGACCTATAACAACTTCACTTGCCTGGAAACATACTTGCGGCTTTGGTTTTGGGGTGCAGCAAGAGGCAGCCGGTCTCAGAGTTCTTAAGGTCTATTGCCAGTCTGAGTGCTGATTGGCTGGAAGCATCTGAGTCACTTATTTTGCCCTCTACATTTGTCTCCTCATCTCAAAACAAGCTTCCTCGGACCATCTCACCCAAGAAAATAAACAGGCGCGTTAAGAGGCTACAGAGCCCTTTGGGAGAATTGGCATTGCTGATATTTTTCTTGCAGCAAATTGCAGGGTCAAGTGGCAACTTTCAACTGTCTAATTTGAGAGTTGGTATTTGTTTGTTTCTTCTCTAATTTCATATATATTTAGGATGCCTGTTACCATGAAGGAAACAAAACATATAGAAGGAAAACACTGCAGCCCAAAATAATAAGCTAGATGATAACCCAGAACTGAAAATGACAGCTGACTTTTAAAAATGGAATGTGCTTTTTGAAAACATTAAAATGAAACATTGAAGTCTGGTTATGTGATTTTATAACTTGTGGATTTTCCACCCAGCCCTGCTCAGGCACCAAATATAGATAGGGGAATTCCCAAGAACCTCTTATTCCTGGGTTCTTAGGAATAATTCACCAGGCTTTCAGAAAACATGTTACCCCTTCTAACTGAGACATCCCATTTGCAACAAGGGTTTCCTGGGGCTTTGAAGTGAATGGCCTCAAAAGGGCTTTGCAAAGTCCAAAGTACTGTGCATGTGGAAAAAGTGCCACCATGATTCTCACTATGACACTACTACATTGGAGAGCTGCTGGGTCATGTTTTAGGTCATTATTTGAAAAATCAAGGGAAGCCTGAAGCTCCTGCCTTTACCTGCCAAGAATTTTGCTGACACAACCATGGCTGACTCGAAGCTGCCTGGAGATGTCGCAGGGCCTGACGCCTTGATGAGCAAGTTCCACTATCCTTTGGCGTACTACATCCGGGAGTGGCCGTCCATTCACAAAAACCCCCCCAAGCTGATTCACTCCTCCATGTCCTGAAACAGATCAGAAATAAAAGGCAAGGGAAAGGGTAATTAGAACCAGTTACGCAGGAAGAGAAGTGCCGCTTTGAGGACCCATAGTCCCTCTGATCAGAAATGGCAGCGGGCTGGCTATCTTGAGCCTGGGGTCTGATCGCACAGGCTACATGAACACCTCAGATTGCTTTTTGAAATTAACCTTAGCCTTTATCTTTTTTCAGCCAGTCAATTGGGCTATTGATGGTAAGCATCCTCATACTATGTTTCATTTAGTTGCTAGCATTTTCTTTGTAATTTTTTAAACAATGGAATATATGAAGACCTCAATCTGTACTTGGGACAGAACTTATTATATACACGATGCTGATGTCTAAGATAGATCCTAGGGAGAAAATACATTTGAAAATACATAAAATATAAAGAGATTTTTAAAAATGAAACTCTTTCCCTTTTAACAGATGTCTCTGAAAGTGAAAAGGATTACTTTAATAAACCTAGATCTCAGGGACAGGGGAATATTTTTTAAATCAGCAATCTGATTCAAGAGCTGAGGATTAAAAAAAATTTTTAATAGTATCTACAGATTGCTGAGACAAAACTGATAAACTGAGACAAAACTGATAAAAATCCTTTCGTTAAGAAGGTTAGGCTCATACCTCAATCAAGATGGTAAAAAAATTTTTAAAAATGAGGCTGACATGCAGACTTGACCACTGTACCCTCTCATAGCACACAAAAGAAATAGGTCAAAGGATCACATTTCACTCTACTGTATCAGAATTTGTTATAAAGGAGTTTCCCTGGAATTTTTGGAGTGTTTTGCAATTGACAAGCAGCCTTATGTTGGTTCAGGGAAAATAAAGAAGCCAGAGGAGGCTTCTGAGTCCCAGGTTGTACAAGGGCTCTGGGATGGACTTTAAGTAAAAAGGGTCTGGGAAAGTATCTCCTCCACCCAATAAGCTCCATTCTCGTAAAAACATCAAGGTCCATCTGGATGGAAACAGAGATCCAAGTAAATGAAGAGCCAAACCAGTAAACACAGAGTGATCCAGTGTAGCCACATCATCGACCTTGTAGCTGTTAATCAGCCACTAACAGACATCATTGAGGACTGTCAAAAGCCAGAAGCCAAGTCCAAGAATTTCCAATGCTGCTGACTGCTCAGAGACCAAGGAAGAGGAAATCTCCTACCCTGGGACTGGGCTGTACAGGGAAGCCAGGGCATCTCTGAGGTCACACACACACACACACACACACACAAATATACTCCAACTCTAAAACATAAAATAGCCACCTCATCTCAGCTATTCCCTAGCACTGAACTACTATCCAGGTTCATGAACAGTATCTGAAATAGAGGAGAAAACTACCCATAATCTATTTCCTAAAAACTGCCAAAGCTATTCACTGAATTTTCCCATAAGAGTCCAAATTGAATATTTCCCCAAATTTTCAAACTCAGGCTGATTTCATGGGGGGGGAGTTTTTTTATAGATAAGCAACAGTACTTAATTCGAGTTCTAAGCTGAATTTCTCTCTGATTTTCAAAATGAGCTTTAATCACTTTAGATTGTTCTAAAACACTCCAGACATAAGAAAAAGGAAAACCATCCTGAACAGAATTTTACAGTTAGGAACACAACTGCATAGTTCACCTAAAACAGAAAGACTACAGCCACCCTTGGTCAAGGGTCTTAAGAAAGCTTTGTTCTGGGGTTGGGAGCACCTAATAAAAAAGGGTTGTATGGATCTTTCAATAACAGGCTGGATTTAAGAAGCAAGTAAATTAAAAACTGAGAGGACAAAAAGGAAGCTAAAAGCACCTAGCACACTTTTGAGACAATCTGTTAGTCCAGGCACCAGGGCCATCTGCAATGGCTTGTTCCCTATACTACTGGCAATTTAAATTTTCTGCCCAAAACACGGTAGCAATCTTTGGAGGATTTAAATTCCAAAAACAGTCCTGTGATCTTTGAAGACCATTTGTATTATGGGGGAAAACCCAAGGGTGAGACACTCTAGGTGATATCAAGTCCCCACACCCTCTAGTCTTGACCACAAAGGCCAGGCTACCAATGCTCTTGCAGAGTCTGATCCTCCTATCCATAGCTGACACCAGACCCAGGATGACCTGGAGACCCCCTACATCCCTCAACTTCCTAGGAAGGCTCCCAAAAACTCTTGGCCCTCTCTGCCTCTGAGAGAACATGTCAAGGGGGGTGGGTTGGTAAATCAAAAGTGCTATCTGAGAAGGCAATGTCTCTCATTTACCCCAAGATTGGAAGGAAGCAAAACCAGAAACCTGAGAGAAGGGAGGCAAGAGGATGGAGAAAGAAACCAGAAAAAGTGGTGTGAGGGTAGGTGTACAAAGAGCAGAGACTCAATGAGATGAGACAGCAAGGAGAGTGCCTGGAAGGGAAGCTCAGGTTAGAAATGAGGAGAGGGAGAAAAAGGGATAGATTAGCCAGAATGGGGCAAAGAGAGGGGTGGGGGAGGTGAATGTAGTGTATACAGTGGGAGGCAAGATGAGAGAAGAGAAAAATGAAGAAAGCCCAACAAGGGGGTATTTGGAAGAAAAAGGGACATCTGCGGAGGGGGAACCTTTGTTTTCATTTGGTAGAAAAAGGGACATCTGCGGAGGGGGTGCCTTTGTTTTCTGGGACCCCAGCTCCCACCCTGCACTTCCTCAGAGAAGCCAAGTCTCAGCCTCTACTTCCGAAAGACTGGAGTACACTGAGAGTTCATCATGTGGGAGGCGCTGGGGGGAGACGCGGACTCAGCTACACTTTTTAGGATCAAGTAGAATTTTCAGAGAGACACCAACTGACACAGAGACAGATGCAATAAATCAAGGCAAAGACCAGGAAACTGACATGCAGATACAACAAGAGAAACACAACCCCACCCCCACAGGGCACACAGAGCAGGGTTTGGAGGAGGGGAGGGCAGGGGGGGAAGGGATGAATACCAGATGCTCTTGGGACTTTTGTGGCTCTGGTCTGGAAGGGGCTGGCCTCCACAGATGCTCCCCAGGCCCTGATAAGAACATGGTAGCCACCAGGGTCCCCCCTGTCCACACCCCCAATGACCATGTCTGGGCATAAGGTCTTGGGGAAAGGGTCTGTGCTGACTCAATGGTAGATTGAACTCCAGGATCCACAGGGTCACTGAAATTCCTCCTATTAATATCAGAGAGGAGAATTAAGGGGACACACAAACATGCACAAACAGGAACACAGGAAAGGGCAGGAATGAAATCTTACTGGACTCTCGAACTGATAGGTGCTGGCACACATGGACAGTAGGGCCATGGATACAGACATAGTTAAATTAGACAGTGCCTTGCACTTATGTGTAGCCATCCAGGTGGCCACTGCCTACTCTCTGGAATCTGAGTCCCTCTCTCCCCTTTCGTGAATTCTCAAGACTGCCTCCAGCACTGTCCCTGGGAATTTCCTGTCAGTCCTTTTGTCTCTCTCACCTCAGTATCCTTCTCTGTAAAATGGATGTAGCTGAAAGTTTAGAAGACAGTTGGGTAGGAGACTGGCTATAAAAGTGCTTTGTAACTGGTAACCATAGCTGGGGGTGGGGACAAGAAAACTCAGCAGCCCACACCCTAGCAGTGCCTGCCCCTCCCCCTAAACCAGCTAGCCACGGAAGCCACCCAGCTTCAGTGGGCGGAAGAGGAAAGGAGTTGGGGTGGTAAGAAACTGACCAGGGCCAGGAAGAAAGACAAGAAGGTAGGACTTGGTCTGAGCCCCTACTTACCAGGCAACCTCTCAGGATCTACTACGCACCCCTCCACTCAAGCTAAAAAAATTGGGGCTCCAAAGTGGAGCCTATATTATAGAAACAAATAGCTTTGGATATCAGGACCAAGGGCACTTCCAGAGTAACAGCTCTGGAAGCTAGGTGGGCTGGGGCTCAGCCCCCACCGTGCTGCAGGGAAAATTGAAAATGGGAGGAGGGAGCACTTCCGAAGGAAAGGGCAGATGAGAGCCCAGAGGAGGAGGGACAGAGAGGGGCATTAGCGGTTGGCTAACCCACACCTGGAAGAAGCTACCTTTTTCACCCTCATACACAGCCTTGAGACCACCAGGTCTTGATGCTATCTGCCCAAGCGCCTGGGCACAACCTCTGGACAGCCAGGCTCTGTGCAGAAGGGGAGAATGGATTCCCACAGGCAAGGATAGAAGCGCAAGAGCAGCCCTCCCCATTTTGTCCTCAAATCGCTCCTTGACCGAGCTAAGGGCTTGGTCACCTCTCAGAGTATTGACAGAAACTCCTTTGCTTTTCTGGCTCAGTCTGCAAGATCAGAGCTTCCCCTGAGCCGGGCTAAGTCTGTACAGGAGACGGCTGCTGAGGGCGCTGGGGTCACCACAGACTGTAAACCGTTTTGGCATAGGCCCCAAACGGTGAGGAGTCATTTAGGCTGGGATCCGAGCTAGCGGCTTCTCTTCGAAAATCTCCCCACGGCTTTGGTGGATGACCCAGGACTCGGGAAATTGGACACAAAGAGAAACTGACTTGCCCGCAGCCGGTCCCCACAGCCTAGATCAGCATTTCCGTGCCTACCAGGCCATTCGGCCTCCAGGGCAGGAACGGACATCTTCACCCCGGGAAGCTCGCCTCCTCTCCAGCCGGGTGTCGGCTGCCTTTGTTAAATAGGGGGCCTAAGGCTAGGTAAGTAGGATCCTCCGCTGTCTGAAGGCTCCTGGCGCGGAAGCAACTCCCTGACCTGCGGCCGGTTGGGGCTGGAGCTGGACACCGGGCTGGATGCTGCGGAAGCCTGGCGCCTTGCTCCAGGCCAGCTCCTCAGCAGCTCTGAAGGAAAACACGATTCGTTCCACTTGGAAATTCCTCGAAATCTCCGAATTTAATCCGGCGTTAACTCACCGTGAGAGGAGCGCTCATCTCACAGGAGGCTGTGCTAATGGGTGAACTGCAGATCCGGACGGGTCAGGCAGCCGGTTGGCCTTGGCTGCGCCCAAAATGACCCTTCCCGGTCTCCTACACACGCGGTGTCTTTCAGAAGACGAGGGCGCCCGAATGGTGACTAATTGGCTTCTTTTTTGTTTTGTTTTGTTTTTTGTTTTTAAGGGGAGAAGCCATCATGAAGCAAGCGTCCTGCACAGAAGGACTTGATAGTGTCTTTAAGGGTCTCTGTATGAACTGGAGGCTTCTAAGCAGAAGCTCAGTTCAGGGTCCGCTACTTCGTTGATTTTTCAAATCCCACTCCTCAACTCCAGAATGCCTTCGGAGCTCTGGACCTGGTGTTCTCCCTTAGATCTCAATCTCTTCCTCCAGACATACAAGCCCAGAGGCACTGCTGGGGCCCCACTTTCCCTCCAAGCCCCAGTCTTAATCAGCCTTATGGGTGAAAAAGGCGCCATCGGGTTTAGGGTTCGGGGCGCTGAGGCTCAGACTGACCTCTCCCTGCAACTTCATGCCCTCCAACTGGCCTGGCCCAAAACTCTCTCCAGGTCCGAGTCCCGATTCTCCCGGCGCACTGCGATGTTGCTGCCAGAGCCCCGGAAAAGATGCAACTGGCTGGGTACACTACCGGTTGCTGGAGGCGGGATTCCCGGTGCCAGGTGCTCCTGGCCGGGTCGACCAGGCGCTTTGCTCCACATCCCCTGCCTGGGAGCCCCGCACTTTGCAAACTTGACAGCGCGGTCACAGAAGTCCTGGGTCCTCCCATCCTTAGTACCTGCCCTGCGGTCTGGAACCACCAACCCCATCCCGGCGGGAGAGTGAGAGAAGCGAGCTCGCCGCCTACTTACTATGCATGGATGCAAACGGGTCGTGCTTACAGTGTATTTCCATCGGGGCGCTCCAGACTGCAGGCCGGCCCACGCTGCCGCCTCCCGGCGCCAAGGGGCTGCCCAGCGAGGCTAAGGAACCGCGCCGCCAGGCCGAGAACTGTGCGAGCTGGGTACAGAAAACACTGCTGGAGCTTCGGGGCCTCTCTCAGAGCCGCTCTGCCGGAGATCGCCGAGAGCTGAGCCTAGAGGCGGGAAACGGCGCTAGTGCAGTCTGGCCTGGAGCTGTGCGCCCAACTCCCGGTGGCTTCCCTCCCGGGCTGGCTCAAGCGGCGGCTCCACACCCGGCCCAGGGTAGCTGCGGCCAAGGCACCCGCAGCTTTGGGGGCATAGTTCAGGGGCCCGCCTCCGGGACGGCCTGGAGCCCCCCTCCCGCCCGGCCGCCGGTAGGAGCGGCTCTAAGGAGGCCTGTGGGACACACAGCCCTTGACTTCACTCGGGGGGCAGCGAGGCTCGCGGGCGGCCAGGCTGGTTCCGCGGCCCCGCTGCCTCTGGAGTCTCTCCTCGATCCCTCTGTCTCCACCGGATCCTTTCCTCTCTCTGCTGCTTTGAGTCTCTGGGCTCGGACGTGCCGCTTCAGCTTCTCTCCGCTCGGCTCTCCGACGTCTCGGACGAAGTTGCAAAGAACTTCCTCTCTGGCAGCGCTGGGGTCCGGGAGGGTTCTGAGACGCTTACGCCACTGACGTTGAGGCCAAGACTCCGAAGTCCCCGGGAGCCTGCAGCCCTCACACCCTGGGACCCAACGCTTTCAAAGTTTCCGCGGGCCCCGCCGCTCCCTCATCGCTGGGACCACGAACGGGGACAACAGCGGCAGTCTCCTCCTCGTCGGAGTATTTGTCTCTCACCCACCAACTCTTCAAGCTTCCGCCGCTTTCTCTCTGGGTGGGGGGCGGGGGGAGGATCTGGTTCGAATGTCTTTCAGTTGCCTCTTCCGGGACGGCCGCCGCGCCTACCCCAGGCGTAGAGCGAGGGACAGAGAAGAGACCGAAAGGTCTCCTAGACCAAAGCCGCTGCCGGTGCTGAGATGCAGCCTCTGTCGGCTTTGACTGCCAGCGCTGCAGCCACCACCGCCGCCTTCGGCGCTAGCCCTCCGCCTGCTCGGCGCGCACAGTGCGCCACCGCGCCGCCCCGGAGCCGCTTTCAGGACCCGCTGCGTGTGGACAGCGCCGCCCGGGGCTCAGCCTCCCTCCGGGCGGGGGCGGGGCGGGGGCTAATCTGCCAATCACCCTTCATCAAACCAATCAGAGCAGTGGCAGCCGGCTCTGACCCGAGACACCATCCCATTGGCTGAGCAACCGGCGGGCTCCGCCTGATTAGCCGATACCTGGGCAATGGGAGAGAATGGGGGGCGGGGTTCAGGCGGCGGCGCCACGTTCATTGACAAACGCGCGGGGCGAAGGCCTAGCGGAGTGCAAATTGGGGGAAGGGGACGGGGATCCACACAGCGCCAGGAGAGTCCCGCAGCAGATCCGGCGGGACCCTGACCTCCCAGCCGCAGCATTGGGACCCTAAAATGCCCTGAAGGATTGAGGGCAGCCTAAGCGAGGATGGCTGGTGGGGAGTATGGATGGGAAAACAGTCTCCAGAAAACACGCGCGCGTGCACAAACACACACACACACAACGGATGTTGGAGGAAAAGAAGGAGCTCAGTAGAGATCCAACTTTCAATCTAAGCACCATATGACTTGTAATGGAAACGTAGCATGTGCACATCTGCTCCGTTCTGACCTCAGTTTTCTCGTCTGTAAAATAGGAGAGTTGGCCTACCTAGTTTTTAATGAAGGCTCTCCTTCCAATGGAAATATTTCATAATTTTATCAAGCGCCAACTAAGCTGATGCTGCTGTCTCTTCGTCCACCCTCCTCCCCTGCTCTAAGTGAAGAACTCGCAATTCTGAGCTAACCATAGACAGAGACACGGGGTTGGGGGAACATCTCACAATCCTTTAAAGTTAGTAACCAGGCTGCTGCTTTGTGGGGCGTGAGGATGTCCATCTGAGGCTTTGGACAAGGTTGTCCAAGCACTGAGCCCCGAGTCCCTCTTTCCAGCCTCAGACAGGAGTTGCCAGACGCTTTGGGCGCTAATGATGCGCCCAGCTGAACACTTACGTCTGCACCGGCAAGTCTGCCTCCGCAGCAAGAAGTGAATGAACCCTGTCCGGTCCGGTGCTAATGAGTCTCTGAAGCGGGTGGGTGGGCGAATAGGCGTATTCAGTCCGCAAGGGCCATGCAGAGCTGCGCTAAGCGTGTTATTACGCTGTAGCTTTCAGTGTCGAGAAAACCCGACTTTTCCTCTCCTGGGGAAGTTCCTGTCGCTTTTAAGACAAAAATGGGTGGATTTCTAGTAGACCTTTTTTGGTCCAGAAAGGAAAGGTTTTTGACCAGCAAGAATCAGTTTCTCAGGAGTGTGAGGCCCTGGGACCACAGGCAAAGGAACTGGACTTTGAAAAGGAAGCATGTGATAGCCATTCTACACCCAGGAGGCAACAGTTCTGTGAGTGCCTACGTTTGCTGGCGCCCAGGACAGGAAGAGTAACTGAAGACTCCCCTTGCCCAACAGTTCGTGGGAGTTGATCCAAGATCCACTATTTCAAATTCACAAGTGATAATTTTCTAATATTAAACATAAATCCACAGAAACAAGGGTTCTGAGATGTCTGCTCTGGACCTGGACTTGTAAGGAAGACAGGGCACCAGTCCTCCAGGAGGACTCCCAGGACATTCTTTACTTCAGTTACCCTTCTTTTACCTCTGTCCAATTTCTCACACTCAGAACCAGATCAGAACCACCTTCTGTTCCTGTCCCAGATCCAGCTGCTCCTGAAGGGTAGATAAGTTTCCAGCAGTGACACGGTCCCCAACCCCTCCAGGGCACAGCTGCAGAAAACAGACCCAGGAAATCCTCTGGGGGCCCAGGAGGCTGCTGTAGGGCCCAGTGGGGCGGCATTATCTCTTCTTTGCCTGGAACCCTGCATGTCCTGATCTTTGACCACACCCTCTTCACCTAGGAGCTGGAAGATCGAAACTACGCGGAGGAACCAGGATTGAGTTGGGGTTCCCGCGTTCACTCCAGCCGGTGGCGCTTGATGGATCAAAAGTGGACTAAGAATTCGACACGGCAGTTCTGCTCTCCCACGGGAGAGGCGCCAGTATGGTAACGCCTGAGGGAAGCATTCAGGGACACCTCCACCTCCAGCTCTGCTCTAGTTCAGGCCTAGAAACTCAGATTCTAAAGTCTTACAGCTAAAAAGGCCATGAGGCTATGTCTTCCCCATTTTATAAATATGAAACCTGAGGTCAAGACAAGAGGCTACTTGTCCAAGGTCACATAGCACGTTCCGGATAGAGGAAAAGCTGTGAAACAGAAATCTCTTTCTCAGAAGGGTTTCTCCAGAGCCACTCTTGGCATGTGGAGAGTTGTTTTGTTTTGGGTTATTTTGGGGGTGGGGTGGATGGAGGAGGAGGGAACCCAGATAGGATATGTCAATACAAACCGGTTTTCCTTCTGATACCAGTGTGGCTTGGACCGAATCTCCCCTCAAAGCACTGCCAGGGTTGAATAGAATCACATATTAATATATTACTCGAACAGGAATGGGTCAGATTTCCATTTCACACAGGCTTTCGGGCTTCTGGACAGTGTTGGGCAACCTAACCTGGGCTGCGACAGTAGCCCTCTTTCCACCTTGTGGTGTGCAGTGGGGAGGGTGTGTCCCTCGGGTTAAGGATATTATTCACAGCCGCCTGAGTGGGCCGGCCTCCCCGAACTTCTAACATCAAAAGGGACCATCAGATAGCCTGGCCACCTAACTCAGCCTTATAGTCCACCAAATGGTGGCCCAGAAAAGTTACTTGACTATCCTGGGAGAACACAGCAATTTCTTGACCAGACCAGCACCGCTCCTTAAGACAAGTTATCAGGGAGCTGGTCTCCAAGCTGCTATGCTGAATGCGGTAGGGCGTTGCTGTATGCAGCAGCCTTGTGGTTTCATTCCCCTGGCACAACTTAGGGCCGGGCCCTATACTAAGCAAAGGAGACAGGAAATGGGGAAAAGAAAACTTCCAGAAGGAAATTTAATTTGTGTTAAGTCAAATTGCCTTTGAAAGTTTTGCTATTGAAAGAAAGTCCATTCAGAAAAATGTTTAAAGAAACCACCTTCAGAGGAACATCCACCTCAGTCTCCATACACAAACCTGACTGTACCCCGAAGGAACACTCTCCCTCCCCGCCTCCCCTCTGCCTTCTCCTGGGCCTGCCCCTCCCACACCCAGCTTTGCCTGTGGGCTGGGGGTTGCTATAGCCCTCACTGGGCTGGACTCCTGCAGCCCAAGTCCAGCCCATCTCCCTGTTCCTGCTTTGGGTAAAGCGCGGCCTATAGGGCTCAGATTGGTTGCTCAATTCCAGAAAGCCAGAGATGCCTGAGCGATGCTATCCTAACTTGGTGGGTCCCTTCTAATCCTCATTTAAAAAGCATCAAAGAGAGAAAGCAACTAACCCTAAGTTACACAGCAAGTCAGGTCAGAGCCATTTCCTGCATGATTCCTTTCTCCTAGATCAGAGGTCTACTCTGCCTGGCCCAAGTCTGTTTGTAAGAATGGTTGAAATGGGAGAAAAAGGGGAGAATTTAATCATATTTTTTAAGAACTGTGTAAAGTGCCTTTGTAGGTTTGTTATCATTACCACCACACCTCAAAGACCAAGAACTCTGAGACTACGTTTATTTATTCCAAAGGTGCTTCCTGCTTTTCCTAGGGCCCAGCTTCCTCGTGTGTCTGAAAAGAATCCCTGAGATGAGACCTTTCAAGGTTCTGAAAGATGAAGATCCACAGGTAGAGGGTATTATTCCACCAGAATTGATGCCAAGGTCTATGATTGCAGTGTTCAGTCTACCCTGCTCTCCCTGGCCTTGGGACTCCTTAACCCCCACCTTAGCTAACTTGCCTAATTGTCATTTTTATCCAAGGGGGAGTGGGGGGGGCACATGGGGCTCTATTGCCTTTTCAAGCAAGAATAAGAGGTTTAAGGGCGGAAGAATTACCTTCCAGTTCTGCTCCTTCCATACTTCCTTCTGTGTGATCTCAAATAAGTCCTTGCCCCTTTCTGGACCTCAGTTTTCCCTTTTTTGGTACCACAAGGAAGAGGCTAGACAAGACTATGCCTAAGTGGCTCCTTGTTCAGGTAGGATCTCACCCTATCTTGGACTTAAGCTAGAAGACCAGAGATGCCTTCCCCATCATTCAGATGGGGAAAGTGAGGTTGAGTGAAGGCATAGAATACAGTTCTGAAGGACGAAAAGGGCCATCAAGTGACCCATAAAAAGCCTTGAAGTTGGGAGGGGGAGACACCCAAGCAAAAATCCCCAAACTAGACCTGGATGCCCCCAACCTGGGCAGTTTCTCAGCTCTTTTACTCCCCAGCCATGCTGCAGGGTGGAGCAAACAGGCACAAGTGTAGCGTTACCTGAGATATCATCCTTTCCCAAGCAGGGCCCTCATCCAACCGAAAGGTGAAGAGGGGCGTGGCTCTCCAGGTCTTTAAACTGGCCAGGCCTAGGTCCCCAGCCCCACCCAGGCCTGTCTTGAAGAAGAAGGAAATGCTTTATTGATTAAACGATTATTCAGGCGATTGAACTAATCAAAGAGCCCATCGACCGCCATGAATTACAGTCTTTATAGACAGCTTGTCTAGAGAGGCAGCCAGGCCAGCCACTCAGACCCTCTCAAGCACCCTGTCAGGCTCTGACCCACTCCCAACACATGCACACCCGCTAGCCCCCAGTGCAGATGCTTCTGGAGTCTCACCTACTAAGGGAGTAGCGGGGAGAGTGGGGGTGGAGCAGAGGGGGTTTCCAGGTCCCCTTTCCTGTGCCATCACCCTGGGCAACCTTCTTCAATTTCCTGCCTCTAGATTTATGCCCTCACTTCTCTTCAGTCATGATTTTGGAAACACATATAAGCCTAGGGAATTGTCCCGGGTTTCGAGATACAAGTTCACCCCCCACCTCTCTCCTTTTTGACCTGTACTTAGGGAAGGTGGAGGTAGGGACTCACAGAACCACAGGGATATGGGGGATGGAGATCTGTCAGGGCTAGAAGTGTGTTTGGATGGGGGTTTAGCACTTTTGGCCTAATGAGTGAAAGAGGCACCCACACCTGGCTTTTACCTCAGGGCAGCCAGAAGCTTCCTGCAGCCTGCCACCTCCTCTCCGACATAAACACCCACTGCTACCCACTGCCTGGAACTGTGGGAGGCACACCAGGCTCTGTGCCAGAAAGGCCTGCCTGTGAGTATGCAGGTTCAGAGCTGGATGCTCCAGTTAGACACACAGGTCCACCTACTTTCACTCTCTTCCTGGCATCCACAAGATAAAACTTGAGCATGTGCAGGCACACACACACACACACACCAGTGTCAGAGGCTTATCTAGGTAAGAGTTAAGGCAGGCTGGGGATCTCTAGAAAAGTCACAACTAGCTTATAGGTAGGCTGCCTCCTCTCACCTGCCAGGGTTGTGTCTGCAATAGAAGACCCTTTTGTATAAATGGTAGGCTCAATAGGGCCTACAGAGTGAAGCAGTGTACATCAGACACTGAAGGGCTGCACACTTCTACTCCTGTTCTCTCAACTAAGCCTAACTGATGGCAGGCTTAGTACAACAGACCCCCACAGGTCCCAGACCTATCTTTGTGTCTAAAGGTAGGCACTTTTGTATACACTGGTATATGCCCAGTGAATAGCGGCTGACATCCAAAAATGGAGGGGTCAGTGTAACCATCTTATTTTCACTTCCAGAATCACTTGAATTGTGACAGGTGAACACAGACCCTTAAAGGAGTAGATGTACAGACACTCATCAAAATTTTACACATATATAGCCACACATAGACATACATTTTGGATACTAGAAAGAACAGTACCCAGGAACAGCAACTCATGAACAAATACTAACAGATTTATGAATATAAATACACACACACACATGCACATAGATTCTTCAACACACATACTTCCTCTACATACATACATATGTACATATACGTATATATATAAAGGGACACACAAATTGTCATTGTCACTCATGCATACTGAGCCCCTATGTAAACACACAGACCCAAACTTTCAGACCCCCAGATAAACATTCACATGAAAATTCAGAAATAGAGAAAAACACACGCAAACTCACAAACACTTGAACTGACGCAGAAGTGTGTGAACAGATTGTTGAAGAGAATCGTGCCGCTGACAGACGCTCAGTCAAAATCCTTGCGAAAATGAGGCGCATCCCCTCCCCCAGGGCCGAAGTGTTTGAGGACCAGCACCCCGCTGAGTCTCTTGAGTTAGCAAGCCTAGAGCGCGTATCGCGGTCCTACCTGTCCTGCCGGTCCGAGGAGTCGGGTAATTTTTCTCTAAATCCATTTTGATTTTTCAGAACTTGATGTAATGGACAGGGAAAAAAAGTTTCCACTTTTTGTGCTTTTTTTTTTTTTTTTTTGGTGTCAGGGGCCGCTCACAGGTCGGAATAATTCAAGCCTTCCGCTCCCCCGCCGAGCTGGGGTAGCTGATCACTGAGCTGAAACTAAACGTTTTAGGTGGAAAAAAAGCGTCCGACGGCACCGTGAAATGATTAAGGAACTAAAGAGCTTCTCGCCATGTGAGATCATGTCCTGTTCTCGCCAACATCACAAGATGTCCCCAGACACGCCGCGCCCCCAGCGTGCCGCCCAGCACTGCAGGCCCCGAACTGGGAAAGGGTGTCCGCGCTCTGCGGCCCTGCCTGCTCAGCTGGCCAGACGGGGCGGGCCGGGTAGGGCCGGAGCAGTGCAGGAAGCCGGGAGAGCAGCAGTACCGCCGCCGCGCCTCCCTGGACTTTTATAGGGGGTTGGTGGGGGAGGGAAGGAAGGCTTCAACAGAGCCGGGCGCTAGCCTGCACTCTCACGGCAAGGGGCCGACCACAGGCGAGTCAGAAGCCCTGGCCTCGCGGCCGCAACTTCTACAAATCTCTGAGTCTGGATGTCGTGGCCCTCTGTTCGGTGCGCGAGGCCGGTAACCCCTTTAGGTGCAAACCCCGACACGTAAAGGTTCAGGCCACGATTTTGTTTTTTAAAAAATTAGCCACTCTCCCAAGCAGGTGCAAATTGGAAGGGCTTTAGAGGCAAGCAGTGTTGCCAGGCATAGAGAGGCATTCCAATTTCCTCAGAGTCACCCCTAGGGCGGCGCCCGCCCCCCCAGAGTTCTCAGCCACTCCACCCCCACCCAATCTGCAGCTGTAATACTATTGCTGAGTCTAGGGCAGAGCCAGAACCCCAAAAACACCCCAGTACACACCCTGTCCCATCCTGGACGGGAGCACAGACGGTAAGCTGTGAAATGTTGGAGATAAAATCCGGGCCTCCTCTTGGGAGAACCGGCGCTGAGCAGAACCAACTCAGGAGGTCCTGAGGGTTGTCGGGAGTTCCGGACACCTTACCCCGGCCCATAAGTGGAATCCCCTTGCCCTCCAGTCCCGAGCCGTCGCGGTGTCCCGGAGCCCCAAGACTTGATTTCAGAGGGGACATCAGCCCGAGAGAGACCGGGCAGAGGTTTGGCATGTTCAGCCCTCTCTCTTCGGCCCGGGCTCAAGCCTACCCTCCCCTTTCTAGTCCCAGGTCCCGAGTCCAGCTGCTTGGCTTGGCCACTGGAAGCCCGTGGGGCCCCGCTGCGGGGTGGTCGCAGGGGCAAGGTTCTCTACGGGCGGGGGAGAGATCCGCAGGAGGACTCTGCCCGCCGGACAATGCAGTTTCCAAAAGTGAGTCGTCCTCAGAGAGAGTGTTGTTTGTTTTTTGGAGGGGGTGGTCACGAGGATGGGCCGCAACCTAGGGGGAAGAGCCCAGAGCTCGAGAAAAAGGGGGCGGGGGGCGCGGAAACCGGACAGCACTTATCCGCTGAGCCGATTTCGCCACAATCGGAAACGTGGCTGTGGATTCCCCAGCGGCCCCCCCCCCCCCCCCCCCCCCCCCCCAAGAGGTCTGCGCAGCCCCCCCCCGCCCCCCCTTCCTGCAGCCTACGGTACGGGTCCCTGCCCGGGAGACTAGATTTTGGGGCATCTCCGAGCGCTGGACTCTCCCTTGGCAACTGGGCCAAGCCACTGCTTCCCGCCCTCCCGCCTAGCCCGCGCTGGGAGGCTGAGCCCGGGAGGAGCGGCCTTCAGCGCCTAGAGATCTAAAGCCCTCCCGGAATTGACATCTCACCCTGGGCTGGGCACGGGAGTTGTTTGGGTTGTTGTTGGCTTTTTTTTTTTTTTCCTATTTATAAGGTTTGTTTTGGTTTTGTTTTATTTTCATTGTCTGAGAGTCTTTTGTTGCTGGTGTTTTGCGTGTTGGTTTTTCGTGGATTTCATTTTAGCGGGTTTTGCTCTGTGAATCTTGGTCTTTGGGATGAATTTTGTTTTCTAGCTTCTGTTTTGATTTTTGTGTGCGTATTGTACTTTGTCCTTGTAGGCTGTCATTTTGCGTGTCGTTTGAAAGGATGTTCGTTCTGCGCTGTGTTTTGATGTTTTTTTGATTTTTGTACTAGTGGGTGTCGTTTGTGTGTTCTGCGTTAGGTGAATTTCATGTTTGTATGTGTTTCGTTTTCTTCGATTTTGATTTTGTTTTTATGTGCAGTGCATTTAATGTAGGTTTTGGCTTATGTTTTCGTGTGTTGGCTTTAGTTTTTGTGTTTGTGGGATGTTTTGATTTGTGTTGCATGTATGTTTAGCTTTGTGGGGGCTTTTGGATTAGGGAGGGGACACTGGTCACTACTTCATTCCTGTCCTCATCCAGAAAGGGCAGAGGATTAGGCCAAGCACCAAGAGCCTTGGATTCGTGGTGCTCGGAAATACCTGACCCCGGCACTACCGCGTTGTACTCTGAGCGCCCCAGACCAACGCGAAACAAATGTGCGTTCCCGAGGGGGCGCCCGCCTTCACTCGTAACGCCGCCGGTCGTGTGGCACCAGTGCCCAGAATAATTCACAGGACCCCTACATACACACTTGGGGTACCCAGGCCCAATCACCATCCCTTTGCCCACCCTGTCCATTGTGGCTCGACCTCCCCTTGTGCCTGGCCAGCCTGCTTCGGACCTCCCGGACTCTCGCGGCGTTGGACAGAAGGCCGCTCCCTGCCGCGGAGAAGGTGGCGAATCTCTTCGGGGGACCCGGAATTGACGCTGCGGCCCTAGAGATACTGGACAAGGGGCTACGGACGCTCCGAGTCTAGGCGCACATCGGTATCTGGGCCCCCGAAAAAAACCCCGATCTCACTTGCCCGTAGCCCTAGAATACTAGAAATCCAACTCCGCTCAGCTTTCGGTTTGGAGAGCTTGCCCCAGTTCACCATCGACACACAAATCCACACTCAAACATACGCATATTCAGCTAGAGAACGAGCGATCCCGCGCCTCGGTAGCAGCGGCCTGCGTGGCTGAATCAGCGCTGGCACCATCTCAAGGGGAAGCCAAACTGTAGCGACCGGAAATGTCCCAAGGACAGAATAAGGGTTTTTGTTTTTCTTTTTTCCTTCCACGTCCCCGGAACTTCTTCAACCTCGATACACCTGGATTTGTTTAATGCTACACCGAGGAGAAAAGGAGAGGCAAATTTAGACAGGCAGAGAGATCAATCTACTGGCTAAACCGGCGAGGAAGTGCGGGGAGAATCTATAGAGTAAGAAATCTGGAGAGGGAGAGACAAGACTGTGCGGAAAGGCAGATTGGAGACCCAGGAAAGGGGTTGGTGCAGAGAGCCCTCCAAGGCCCCCCGCGCGCACTGGCATTCTGTGAGAGGAAAAAAGCATAAACCGGGAACAGAGAGTGACAGGAAAAGAGTCGCAGAAGAGGTTGGCCTAGGCACACAGCGAGCTTCCCTACAGCTAAGACGCTGCATCCCGGGGACGGGGAGACCGACGTCGGGAGGCGAGGAGCCTAGGCTCTGCTCTGCGGCCAGAAAACACCCGAAGATTCCAGGGTTTGTGGAGCCAAGACTGAGGCTCGACTTCGGCCCAGCGCCACCCCGAGACCCGCAGTCGGGAATCCAGTAAAGGTTGGCCCACCGCAGTTCGCCGATGGGCCTCTCTCTGCGCTAGCCCTGGCAGCAGCCGCGGGGAACGACTCCAGCCCTGTGGCTCTCGGCTGGAGCCTACCCTGAGGGCGGGTGGAAATCGACATCCAGCCCAGAAGCTAGGAAGAGGCCCCGCCCTAAAGCTGGGGGCCCAGTTCTGGGAGCTGCTGAGGCCACTGCGGAACTGGCCGGATTCGGGTCCGTGCAGCGCGCACGTGGCACCGCACCTTCCGCCGGAGGCGCCGCTGATGCCCAGCCCCGCCCCGCTGCGTTTGCTGGGTCTGGATGGTGTCAGGATTGAGAGTGGACACTAAGTCCCGACGAGTAGGTTCCGTACGGCCTAAGCTTGGGGGTTGCCTAGGGGCGGCTCCCAGGTGAATGGGGGCGCCTCTTCACTGGCAACTAACTCACTCCCTGGCCGCAGAGCGCAAAAAAAACGCGCAGCGCAGGCCAGCCGCCGACGCCGGTTTTTGATCGGTGCCCGCAGTGCAAAAAGGGCTAAAGAATAGTTTGGGTTGAAGCACCCATTTCTCCTGGCACTGGGGTACTCTGCACAAAAAGGGCTTCGAACTCTGACTGCTGGTTCGCTGGGACACCATGTGCTAGCGGCTCGCCACCCAAAAACACAGGCGTAGTGCTAGAAAACCCGATTGGGGCTGTCTTTAGGGAATCTGAGCCTCATGGTGGGTTATTGCTATTCTTGCTTTACTGTCTTTCTTTCTTTAATTAGAAGTATTATTGAGAGAAGCCTCAAACAGCGCAGACTTGGGTCATTTGAATGGGTTTATTTCAACTGAAATCGAGTCAGTTCAGTTCCAAGACTGGTTTCCAGTGCACAGGTACACATGGCAGAGGTCAAGTGAATGCTGTATTCAGGGACGCGATTTGAGGGCAACTCTTGGAGAATTCTGAGATAAAATTCACTATTCTGTGATTACATTCACAATTATATGAATATGGAAAACGGGGAGTCAGTTGCATTTACATTTTGCCAACACGTCCCAGCAACCCACTAGTATTACCTAAGAACCCCAAACGGGGGCACTGAAAAGATTTAATGGCACTCTGATTATTTAAGATTGAAAACAGTGTAAATCAGTGTATTTCTTCCTATATATCCTTTTAAATTTAATAATACCGTGATTTGTAGGTAATAAAATCATATTTTGCCAAAGAAAATTTTTATGCAAGATGTTTTACTTCTGCCAATATTTATACGATGAACTGTTAGCTTTCCCCACCCCCTTTTTCTTCTGCTATTTCTCCGTGTAATGTAATGTGAGCTTTAAATATTCATGTGCCAACCCAGACTTGCATTTATTTAATATGTTTTAAACTAATAACATTTTAATGTGATATAATTTGATTCCATGAAGTACAGGAACATAAAATAGCCTACTTCACAAGTGATTTTGAGTGTGTGCACGGGTTAAACAATTCTTACAGTTTTTGGACACAGATCAGAATGTTAAATGGAGGTGAAGAGCCCCTGTAAGTAGGCCCTTTAATGTTCTCGCTTGCTTCATTCTCCATTTTTCTGTAATAACTTCAGAGCTGTGACAGAGGATCACATCAAGAGTGGGGTGTTTTCCCTGGAGCCTGTAGGGTGACCTTGTAAATTGCCAAGTGAGTACTTCAGTATTGTGGCAGGTTTGGGACTGATTTTTATTATTTCTTTTGAAGGGATGTTGTATGGAGAGGAAAGCGGACGGCAGGATAAAAAGTCTGGATTTGAGAGGATGCCTGAAATAAAACTGTGCTTTAGAATTCTTTTAGGTTTGCTGCTGATTACCTGTGTGTTTTTTTTTGACAAATTGACCAGTTATTTGCTGGCAGCTTCCTCCATGACTCAACCCAGAATAAGATGGGGAAAGGAGCTAGGCTTAGGTCCAAAGGGCCTTTGAAGTGAGCAGGATAGCCAGTCCAGTGTCTAGCAACCTCCAGAGACACTTCCCAAAAGTCCTTATATTCTCTTTTACTTTGTATTTGAGGTGGGAGCCAAACCTTCAAACAATGAATGCCAGTCGACTAAAAAATTGTCAGCAGTAAGAAAAATTAAAGATGTGCCTTAATTTATTTTCAGGCAGATGAAAGTCATTTGGCATATCAAGTTGGTATGAGTAGCTTATGAACATAGAATAGAATGAGAAAGTTGTTTTCCCCCTTAATCATGAAAATATTTCTAATGGCAGATCATGATGCTATATTCTTCTGTATTCACAAAAGTGTCTACACATCACACAAGAAAACTAACAACCAACTATTAGTAGTGAAGAATCCAAAGTGGAGCATTGAAAAGATTGGATATAGGACAAACTATTCATATGAAAAGAATCATACTAAATTATTCATACTAAAATGCTGCTAAAATTTCAATGAAAGCAATTTTTAGGACAAGTGTTGGTAATTTTCTGGTGACATCTGTATAAATTCTCCCAGAAAAAAATTAAGGAATATATATTCAGATTTTGTATTAACAGCATATGTTTATATATATTATAGTTATAATATATGGGGGGCTTCTTTTGTCCGTAGGCAGACAGAGAGCTCAAAGATGGGCTTCTTGTTAGGTACAAATTCTGAAAAATAATTTGTAGATAGATAGAACCAGCTTGGTGAACTGAAAGGGGGGCAATTTTTTTCCTAGTTTGGTTTTGCAGTTGGTGTCTCATGTCTCATGCAATCTGTATGTAGACTCCTGTACCCCATAAAGTGACAAAAGAGAATTAGGCACGAATGGAAACCTGCCGGTGTCGTTGGCAGGCGGTGCCTCAAAGCACTCCTTTGGACACACGTTCCTGGTGGTGGGAAGTTTGCTGCCTCTAAACCAAGCCTGACCTTTTGTCTTTTGACCTCTGATGCATGAAATTAGGTGGCAAAAGAAAATGTGAAGAAAAGGATACAAAAACATGGAAAAACAGCCCTCTTTGACAATAGTCATTGTATTAGATCATAGAGGAGCTGCTCTGCTCAGCCCGAAGTGCTTGCTTGTAAGGCTTCGGGTCTTCCTGGCCACTGGTGTTCCTGTTCTCCTTTGTGGGAGATCTGCATTTGTTGGGGGAAGGATTAAGCACTCCTTTTAATTAAGCTTGGAGCTGGGTTTTGTCCCAGGTCCAAAGCCTGGCTAGCAAGTGCTTGGTTCCTCCATGTCCCCTGAGGCCCTCAGTGCAGGCCCAGTGCCCAGGCTGTTCCAGCCAGGACAGCTTTTGGAGACCCAGAGGAAAGCTTTGTCCCTCAAGCCCTTTTGGCCACCCAGGAAGGAGCTGTTTCCAGCTAGTACAGTGGTTGCCGAAGTGGGGGCGGGTAGGGGTGGAGGGGGGTTTTGGGGGGTAGCAGTGTGCTTCCAGGTCTAGAAGGGCCACACATTCTAAGTGGATAGCCCTTCAGTCTCTCTCCTAACACATTTGGGGGAATTTGATGCCTAAGGTCCTGGGGTGCCCTGTCCCCTCAATCTTAGGGGCCAATACAGTGCCCTCTACTGTCAGGAATGCCAGAAAGGAGGGTTAGAACACTTACAGAGGTGCCCTCAGGGAGTCTCCAGGCAGTGACCCCAGGAAGCGGTGCCCAACCCTGTGTCAAGAGCCCCAACATGATGTCACTTGAGCCCCAAATCCTGTCCAGAGAGGAGACAGACCTCTACTTAGACCACATGAGTGTGTGGATGGGTGTCATCCAAGGGGACTGTGGGAAAAGCCACCGGGGTGGTCAGGCCAGACTCTGGAAAGGGAGTGGCTAGAGGAGATCCTGCTGGGGGCGTGACCTCGATGAGTGTCCGTGGGTAGTAAGTCTCCTACATACAGACAGACCTTCAATTTGCATGAATGTGCCCAGCTGTGCTACTGTACTACTGTACTTTTCAAGGTACTGTACTATAAGATGAAAAATGTTTTCTTATTTGTTTGTTTACTATGCATTATCTGTGTGAAAAGTATTATCGACCTGTTACTGTACAGTCCTTTATAACTGACTGTATAGGGGATAGTTGGGGACTTAGGCTAACTTTGTTGGCCTTACAAAGAAACTGGACTTACAAAAGCACTCTCAGAATGGAACTCATTCATATGTAGGAGACATACTGTAATGATACAGGGAGCATAATTAATGTCCCCATTTTGCAGGTAAGACTGCTGGAGAGCAACATATTGCACTGGCCAGTAAGTTCATTTGAGATTTTCCAAACTCTGGAACAGAAAAACCCGAACGAACATTTTTGCCAACCCAATATATGTCAAATACTATGAGAAGAGCTGGTTTTCCTGGTGGTTCAGTGGTAGAGAATCCACCTGCCAATTCAGGAAATCCGGGTTCAGTTTGGAAAAGGAAATGACAACCCACTCCAGTATTCTTGCCTGGAAATCCAATGGATAGAGGAGCCTGGCAGGCTATAGTCCACAGGTTTGCAAAGAGCCGGCCACGACTTAGCGACAAAACAACGATGGAAACAACGTGAGAAGAGTTGACTAAGGGCTCAGGGGTGATAGGAATGGTAAATGATTCTGAGGGGAGGAATTCACAGTGAAGTTTGGGGAGTGGGGCAAAGAGGCTGAGTAAGATGGGCAAGCCTCTGCCACACCTCCCTTGAGACTGTCAGATTCTCTCCTTCCCATATGGAGTGGACCTAAGGGTCAAAGGAAGAGATAGGAGAAAGGCTCTAGGACCAAGAAGAGAAACACAGGAAAGCCTATTATCTATCAGTTTTCCATGTTTTGCCCTGGGAGAATCTACAGCATTCATTAAAAAACAAAAAAAACAGCCTGGAAAAAGAAAATAAAAAACAAACAAAATCCCACATCAGCCTGGCATGTTCCTCATGCACTTTAGGAAATGAAGCTCCAGCTGGTGGTTACCACTCACTACTCAGGCCACACAGCCCTGATCTCTCTCCTGTCTGTGTCCCTGTATGTCTGAGATGGAATGCTGTGTCCAGTTCTCACAGTTAGGGCTCTACCTCTGGGACCCCAGCTCTTCTGGCAGTAAGTCACTCAGTTCCCTTAGTAGCTTCTAAACTTCAGTGTGAAAGAAATCATGTGCAGATCTTTGGGCCCCAACTCCAGAGAGCCTGATAAAGTGGTATGGGATTGAGCTTTAGACTGACTCAGGAAACAGAGTCCCCAAGGATAGCAATCTTAAGATTTGTAAGTGGCACCCATGGGAACATCTGAATTTCCTTCTGATCTCTGCAAGATTCTCTTTCTTGCTGAGCCCTTCTGGTTAAGCACAGGTCACTGCTGCCTGCTTCTGTGGGCTTGTGTATCTGCGTTATGCACTCCATGAGTGAACATATCAAGCTCTCAGTGGGTCCCACACTACCGCCTTTGTCACACTATTGTAGCAGTTTGCCCTTTTGCTTTCTGTCATGATAACAGGAATAGTGTCAAATGCTCATTTGTGAGTCTAAGGAATGAATAAATGTGGTGAAGGGGAAATCCTCTGTGGACTGGGCCTCTGTGTTACATGAGTCTAGGTCCTGCTATACCGTATCCTAACAGTATGGCTTTACCTCCCTGTCCCTCAGTTTGTTGCCCTGTATAATGGGGAGATTAATTGCCATTCACTCAGTCTACTTCTCAGGGCTGTTGTGAGGGCACTTGCTTCATGAAGTATTGTTACAGTGGGTTTAGATCCCCCAAGGCTGTTCAAAGAAAATGTTTTTTGGTTGGCTAAATATATTTCTCCTTTGGTAGAGAAGTGGATGGCCCAGCATTTGACAGGAGTGATGAGTGAAGGTTTGTATAGGAAGAAGCCGACAGTACTCATGTGTTGAAAAATTGTGCAGTTCTTTTCAAAGTATCCTTTACTGGCACTTCAAGAAAGAAAGCAAAGAACCAAAAATTCAATTCAAGCACATCTGAGAGCCATAGGTTAACAGCTGTCATGAAATTGCTGCTAAATTTCTGAAAAGACCGTGTTGGATCTAGAATTTCTAGGCGGATAAAAAACACAGCTGGGTGGAGCTGAAAAGGGAAGAAAACCTTAGATTTTAGATGGAAAATGAAAAGGCATAATCCAGTCAATAATAATTAATGAGGTGAACTCTACTGTACACTCACACATACACATACACATATACATCTTATGCTTTATAGAAAAAATTTCATTCTGTGGGAAAGAAAACTCAGAAAAGATGAGTTATAAGTCATGTGTTCTATCTGATTCTCCACTAACCCCTAACCCCAGGAGTCCTTCAGTGGGCATTCTTTTCACAGAGAAGCCAAAAATGGCCAGAACCTATAAGATGGCACAACTAGGGGTTTATCAATTAATATATTGCTAATTAAGTAATAAATTAGTAAATAATTCATTAATAGCACAGGGAATTGGGGTAGTGAGCCTCATTACATCGTATGAGTTGTATCTAGTCTGCCATCTCTATAGCACCCCAGTAAAAAATCATTGAGCCTGAGCTTAAATAGCTCCAGGGACAGTGAGTTTACTAGCCCCTTTTGAAATTGGTTTTAATGGAATGGCTGCCAGGAAGTCCTTTCCTTTATGGAACATGCACTGGCCTCCATGTAGCATCTGTCCACTGGTCCTAGCTCTGCCCTTTTGTCCTCTGGTCCTAGTCATGGTCCTCAGGAAAGAACAAATAAGGTGGTATAAACTTTTCTTGGAAAATATCTGCTTAGACAGTGCAGGGGGTTGGGGAGAGGGTTTCAATGTCTCTTCTACATGACTGGACAAGTAATCCCAGCTAGAAGCGGTGGTCTTGGGATGTCATCTGGGGTAAGTATATTCAGGAGTTAAGCAAGAGTGGGATTATGGACCTGAGAATCTAATCTGCAGAAAATTCTGGAATCCCATTCCCATAACTGTGTCCCCACTAGCCACCGATTCCACTCAAGTCTGTCTTTAAAAGGACAGTGTTACAACCACCACTATGAAAGCACTGTCCCTGCGATAGCCCTGGGAGACCATTAAATCCAGCACCTTGCCCCTGTTTGACAGGTGAAGGCATTAAGGCCCAGAGAAGAAAACAGAACTGCCAAAGGTGCCACACTGAGTTAGAGGGAGAGGCAGGACTAATAAGCATAACTGACATTTCTTTAATGCTCACTGTTTATAGGCCACTGTGTTTCACATACATTGTCACCATGAGTTGGGTCTAGTCTGAACTCCGAGGCTCAGAGACACAGAAACTTGCCTGGGATCACAGAGTTAGGAGATGACAGAGCTGGAATTTGAAAGCCAGTTCTGAATTCACAGCCAAATTTCTTTTTTAAAAATTTTTAATTAATTAATTAATTTTTTGTTGTGCTGGGTCTTTCTTGCTGCATGCAAGCTTTCTCCAGTTACAGTGAGCAGGGCTACTCTCTAGTTGCGGTGCTTGGTCTTCTCCTTCCAATGACTTCTCTTCCTGTGGAGCACAGGTTCTAGGCACATGGGCTTCAGTAGTTTCTGCTCGAGGGCTCTAGAGCATGGACTGAGTTGCTCCACAGCATGTAGAATCTTCCTGGACCAGGGATTGAACCTGTGTCCCCTGCATTGGCAAGTGGATTCTTACCTGCTGTACCACCAGGGAAGTTCCCAAAGTCAAATCTCTTAACTGCTAACACTATACTGCTTCCCTAGAACCCCGTCCTTCTCCCTCCCCCACTCACCCTCAGCCAGATTCTACCCCTCTGCCATACTGAGTCCAAAAAAAAAGATGCACCTGGACACAGTTTTGGAGAGTTTGTAAAGTACTTTGGTGACTTCCTAACACTTTTTCTCAGGGGATCCTAACAACACACAGGGGGAACAGCCTGGGTAGAAATTTACACGATCATTTCACAAGGCAGGATCAGTTGGAGTCCCTTTGATCTGATTGGACCTTTTCCACCACTCTCTATCAATCTGAGTGGAAGCCTGGCAGGCTGAGAAATATATAATGTAAGAATGGGGAACCCAGGCTCCATTGACAAGACAGAGAGGAACAGACATCCGAAACTGGCTGGGGAAACTTTTAATCCAAACAAAAAAATGAGTGCATCTTCTTTCTCTATATGTTTTAAGTAGAATAATGAGATAATCTTGGATTTAAAAAAATCAACTGTACTGTTTATATTTTAATTTATTCTTAGAAGGGTAAGAAGGTCTAGAGGAAATGCAATATGTGGGTCTTATTTTATAATTTGTGATGGTAAGCCACATTTAATCCCTTTCCTCACTGAAAGGATTTACGAAGGATACAACAAAATGTAACTATCTGTTGCTTTCATTGTATTTTTTCAAGATTTTTATTTAGTTCACAACATTACAACAATAAAGGAAATTAAAAGGAGAGAAAATTATCCATAATCCTACCATCCTGGTAGGTATGGTAACAAATGAACTGCTCAGTGTTTCTCTTCTGTCCTGACTTACATGCTAGTTAAATTTACATAGGTAATTTATTAGTGTAGTTACCGCTTTGTATTCATGTTTCTCACTTAACAGTTTATCATTATAATTCTACATTGTCTTCATAATTATCATTTAAAATAGCATTTTAATAATATTTCATAAAATAATTATTTTAATGGCTGCTTAATACCCTTTTAAATGGATATGTCATTCCTTAGTATTGTGTATTTAGGAAGACTCAGATTTTCACTATCACAGATAATCCCAAAGTGCATGTCTTCATACCTCTCACTTTCTCCTTTTTTTTTTAATCTCCTAAAATCCCCAGATCTAGATTTTGCCAGGTCAGAGGGCCTTTGCATGGTTCTTGATATCTATGGGAAAATCACTTTGCAAAAGGCTTATATAAATTTATTTTGCCTCCAATAATGGATGAGTGCTATAATTTCATACCATTCCCTTGCCTCAACTAAAGGAAATCTACTAACAAATGAAAGATAATGTGATAAGGAGCAATTTTACTCCTTAAATACATGGTTTGACAAACCTGTCATCAGTTCTCTACTCTCTTATCTGTGTTGCTGTCATAAATTCAATGCCTTTACCAAGCATGTGAGGAAAGCAGCAGAGCAATTGCTATACCCACTTTATAGCTGAGGAAACTGAGTCTCAATTTCAGGTTTTGCCCACAGATGCCCAGTGAGCCCTAGAAAATAAAGGATGCTCTTTATTTTCTTCAGCTCCAAAATCACTGCAGATGGTGACTGCAACCATGAAATTAAAAGATGCTTGCTCCTTGGAAGAAAAGCTATGACAAACCTAGACAGCATATTAAAAAGCAGAGACATTACTTTACCGACAAAGGTTCATCTAGTCAAAGCTATGGTTTTTCCAGTAGTCACATACGGATGTGAGAATTGGACTATAAAGAAAGCTGAGCTCTGAAGAATTGATGCTTTTGAACTGTGGTGTTGGAGAAGACTCTTGAGAGTTCCTTGGGCTGCAAGGAGAACAAACTAGTCAATCCTACAGGAGATCAGCCCTGAATATTCATTGGAAGGACTGGTACTGAAGCTGAAGCGCCAATACTTTGGCCACCTGATGTGAAGAACTGACTCATTGGAAAAGACTCTGATGCTGGGAAAGACTGAAGGCAGGAGGAGAAGGGGCAACAGAGGATGAGATGGTTGAATGGCATCACTGACTCGATGGACATGAGTTTGAGCAAGCTTCAGGAGTTGGTGATGGACAGAGAAGCCTGGCGTGCTGCTGTCCATGGGGTCGAAAAGAGCTGGACACAACTGAGAGACTGAACTGAACTGCCCAGTGAGTGAGGGGAAGTGCCAAGATTTTTGTGATATCATTATTTTTAGTGAACCAAAGTTTTGTGATTGTTTTCTTATAACCTGGGGTGCCCTTTATTAGTCCCTTGAGTTTTTGGAGAAGCTGGGAAAATATATCCACATCAAGTAAATTTGCAACAATTTTTTTTTCTCCTTTGGCTGTTTTGTGTGGCTTTCAGGAATCTTAGTAGCAGGAATCTCAGTTTCTGGACCAGACTGAGTCTTAACCACTGGACTTCCAGGGAAATCCCATATTTGTAATTTCTTTTTAAGCAAGCATCATAGACCTTCTTGCTTCCAACTGCTACTCAAAGCATAGGCTCACTTTGGGGGAGATGTTTGATATATTCTTGCCAGAGAATCTCTGAACTTCAGAGCTTGAAAGAACATCAGAGATAATCTCATCCATACAGCTTATTTTAGAGATGACAAAGCTGAGTCTCCTGAGAGGAGAAAGGACTTGCTCAGGTTGATTCAGAGTTGGCAGCAGAGTCAGTATCCACCTCATCTTCTACCTTCTGGTTTAAAATGTTGCCTCAGCACATTAGTGGGTCCATTGTGTTTTCTGAGCTATTAATACTGTGACTATTTCAGGGTCAAAACTATTTGGGAAACAGTGGATACCTTATGTTTCTTTTGAAGCTCCCTGGTGAAATAAGTCTGGTAATATCGAGTTAAAAAACAGGTTTATTAAGTAAAAGTCTTTAGTACTCCAAATGACATTTGCTTTTATTTATTTATTTTGGTGGAATTTTTTAGGTGGTTTTTGAGCAAGTTTTTTTTTTTTTTACTAGATGTTATGCATAAATTTAATATTTGTTATATATTTTTCGACTCAGTAGTACATACACATGGCTCGAATTTCAAAGGCACAAAAGGAATCTGAGGAAGAGCCTCTTCTTATCTGTTCCCTCAACCATGCAGGTCCCACCCCAATCTGGCAATCAGTGTTCCCAGAATACTTTCAGAGATAGTTCATCCGTGTACACTTAACAGTATAGTTTGGTGTCACATGCTGGTACATAAAGAACTTTCTCATTGTCTCTGTAGCATGGTGTTCTGATCAACATTTGAATCTCCAATTGGAATATAGTCTCCATCCTCAAGGGCACACAGATTCCTGGAAAAAATGAGGTATCTTCATTATGATCCCTAAAAGAGGTAGGAATTGCTCAAGAGAAAGCATACAAAGTGTGGTGGGCGTGTGGAAGAAAGAAAAGATCCCTCTCAGGTAGGTGTGGTTTGGGGTAGGAGCTGGAACCTGGGAAGGTAACTGAGGCAGGAGAGTCTCAGCTGAGGGATAGAGCCAAGCTGTTACCCATCACCCTGACCTTTGTTTTAAAGCAAAGAAGCCCTGGATATCTGTATCTAGCCAATATCAACATTTAGATGCTAGGCACAAAAGCTTGATTTTTATTAGCTATATTGGTTGCCCATATATCAGAACCAGTCTTAAAGTGGAATCAGACATGTATATCAGATATCATTTGGAGTAATGAGTGTATTTTCCTAATCTTTCCAACACCAACCTTACAACTCATCTCCAATAGCATGCATACTAATTAATTTGTTTTCCATATAGTAATGAGATTAACAACCTCCCATTTACACAGGGTACTGAGTCATGTTCAAATAAAACAAGTTCTAATGAGAAAAATTGGATGCGGCAGCAAATCATGTCCCACTTGGCATCCAGGTTTGTGTGTGTTTGTCTGTCTTTGTTACATGTATTTGCGTCAGGATCTCACTGTAAACAAGATGATTTCTTTCATGTTGGGTTAGTCTGGGTAAATTTGTTTAATGAACAACAAAGTCATTGTAAACACTGCACAAATCTGAGTGCCTTGCAGCGTGGCTAGGAATCTTTTAAGCTGCTGCAAAAAATAAAAGGTGTCAGCCAGGAAAACAATAGTAGGGGGGAAGTGCTATTAATATATATGCTCTTCTGCAGCCTGGACCAGCTATCCCTGGATGGTTGAAGAGTTCGTGGTGAAATGGGATGTGACCTTGGACAGTCACTCTGCCTCCCCTAATCTGAGCCTCAGTTTCTCCCTCTGTCAATTGGATGGAGTTTTCTAGGCATGTGAATGTCCCATCAGAATCAACTGGGGGGTCTTTAAAAGAATACAGGTGGCCAAACTGTTTCACTAAATCCCAGTCCTTTAAAACTCCAGTTTCTAAGGAGTTAACTATCACTGTCCCAGAATCTGTATTTAAAAAAATAAGTTCCTCAGGGACTTCCCTGGTGGTCCAGTGGTTAAGACTTTGCTTTCCAGTGCCGAGGACACAGGTTTTGTTCCTGGTCAGGGAGCTAAGATTCCCACATACTTTACAGTTAAAAAAACCAAAACATTAAACAGAAGCAATAACAAATTTAATAAAAACTTAAAATATAAGTTCCTTGGGTGATTTAATGACAAGTCTGGTTTGATCCTCACTGGACTAGACAGATTACCAAGATCTTTTCCAGGTCTTAGGTTGTTTCTTCCTGATTTCATGGCCATAAAACCCCGTGATTCTAAAAACCATCTTGGAAAATACTGTTGCTTTCATCTGAGCCAAGAAAGAGAACCATTTATGGTGCCAGGAACCTGGATTCTAGTTCTTTGACAGATGAAGGACCAAATGTCACTATACTCTGAATCTGTCTCTTCATTCACAAAACAAGGGCACTGCACCAGGCAATGTCAGAAGGTCCTTCCTCTTTGACGTTCCAGAGCCCAATTTCTGACCGCATTGGGAATCTCCATCTGCATATAAACTGCCATCTAGTTCACTTTCAAAAGCAGAGATTGGCATGAAGGCTGGTTGCGGTCATCTGCAGTAACCTACCCATTCTTTCTGAGGCCAAGAGTACCTCTTCTGGCTCCTCCCTCAAGGTAGGGTCTGCTCTATCTGGCACTTTCCTGAATAAGCCAGGAGAGTATGCCCTGGCTGACAGCCTGGCACTTCCAAGACCCTCATTGCTTTCCCCTCATTTGAGACTCAATTCATTTCAGCTTTTCTTTCTCCTTCGTGGGAGGATCTATATCTCCAGGCTATACTCTCCGCCATTCCCAGCCCAGATGCCCCTGTGTATTGATAGTGAGACCCACAAAGTATCTGAGGAATGAATGAACAGGCGAGTGAGTAAAAGTCACCTGAGCACTGAATGTTAGGCTCCAGCCCTAACATTCTGTGCCTCTTGGTCCTCAGTGGGGTCCGTGCTCAGTGAGGTAGAGGAAGAAGGCTTGTCAGATCTACAGACTGCATAGGAGTGAGCTAACAGCTTGGTCCCTTTGCCCAAACAGAGCTCTTTGTCAGTTTTCTAACTTCATATGAATAGGATCATATTGGGTGTATTCTTTATGTGTTTCCTCTTTTACCCAATGTCATATTTTATTTCCTGACTGGAGTAGGGGTTACCAGCATTTGCTTCTAATTATTCATTAAGCTTAGTCGTGTCTGACTCTTTGAGACCCTATAGACTAGACAGTCCATGGAATTCTCCAGGCCAGAACACTGGAGTGGGTAGCCTTTCCCTTCTCCAGAGGATCTTCCCAACCCAGGGATCGAACCCAGGTCTCCCACATTGCAGGTAGATTCTTTACCGGCTGAGCCACAAGGGAATATATATACTCACCTGAAATTTGAAGACTAATTATTCATTAAACAATACATATGTTCTTTATGTATTTTTCAGTGTGTTAGTTGGTCAGTTATGTCAACTCTGTGACCCCATGGACTGTAGTCCACCGGGCTCCTCTGTCCATGGAACTCTCCAGGCAAGAATACTGGAGTGGGTTGCCATTCCCTTCTCCAGAAGATCTTCCCAACCCAGGGATTGAACCCGGTCTCCCATATTGTGGGCAGATTCTTTACCATCTGAGCCATCAGGGAAGCAGATTTTTCAGAATCTGTCACAATTACAGAAGCAAAACTGAGAGAGTCCAACACAGTTACTGTTCAATTTTGTCCTCAAGAGACAATCTAGAATGTCTTAGAAAAAGACTTTGCTGGGGCTTCGCTGGTGGTCCAGTGGTCCAGTGGTTTAAGACTTCACCTTCCATTGCAGAGGTTCGGGTTCCATCCCTGGTTAAAGAGCTAAGATCCCATAGGCCTTGTGGCCAAAACACCAAAACATAAAACATTAGCAGTATTGTAACATATTCAGTAAAGACTTTTTTCAAAAAAGAAAAAGACTCTGTTAGTCTGAGGGAAAAGTGACTTGGGAATCTTTTACAAAGTATGAAGATCCTTGGGGAAGTTTTTCCACTTGGGGACATAACATCAGAGCTTCCCAGTTACCTTCCTTCCTTTTTTTTTTTCACTACTTGGCATTCACTTTACAAACAGCAGCACTGTCTTCCCTTCCTACTTCAGATATCAGCCCTTGTGCCTTCACTAGCAAGTCCCGTGGCTTGTCTGAGCTCTGGTTTCCTCACATGAAAAATGATGGCCTTGCCTGCAGCTGGTGGCGGCAGGGTGAGGTGGGTGCACACAAATGTGGTTTCAAGACCCAATCTGCCATATCTATGATCAGGTCTGAATCCACATATGTGGCAAAGTAACAGTGTGGAAAATGGGGGCTACAGGCTTTGTGTTGATAAACCTGAGAAAGAGTAGGGAAATCACTTTCCATTAAGAGCCCCAGTTCAGTAACACTTCAGCATTACCTGCCTGGGCTGCCTTGTGCATTGCTCTGTGGGGAGGCTGGGTTTAATGAAGTAGGATAAACCACACAGGCACATTAGTTAGCCTCAGCACAGGCAGGATTAACTTTACACTCCATTTGCAAGAGCAAATCTCCTCTCCTAGAGTTTGTTATAAAGGGATTTAGAATCACAGAATGATGGAGCTGGAGGAGAGCTCCTAAGACATCATCATAATCCTCCCCCATCATTTTACAGAGGGTCAAAAACTGAAGTCCAGAGAGTGGAAGGGACGTGCCCAAGGTCACCTACTGAAATAGCGGTGGAGTTCAGGTTGGAACCTGGGTCTCCTGATCCCCAGGCCTGTCCTCAACATTTTCCAATGAATTACTACCCAGTTGTCTTGAAACAAGAGTGGATAATGCAGTTTTCTTGATGGCTTTACTCCATATTCCTTTACGGGTGTGTGAACAAGCCAGGTGATGCTGAGGAGGAAGAATCTGTTGCACGGGTTGCATTAGGAACATTCTGAGATCTTGGGTTATTCTAGGAACTGTACCCTAGGGGCTAAATGCAGATAGCCCTTATAATGCCAGCAGCAGCAGCAGCTAACACTTAATATTTAACACTCACCATGTATTGCCAGGCTCTGTTCTATATTCTATATAGTGTTAGTGTTAGTTGCTCAGTCATGTCCAACTCTTTGAGACCCCATGGAGTATAGCCTGCCAGCCTCCTCTGTCCATGGAATTCTCCAGGCAAGAATACTGGAGTGGGTTGCTATTCCCCTCTCCAGAGGATATTTCTGACCCAGGGTTTGAACCTGCATCTCCTGTGTCTCCTGCATCGCAGGCAGATTCTTTACTGCTAAGCCACCAGTGAAGCTCGTATTCTATATAAGTGCTTCCTATATTTTCATTCATCCAGTCTTCACAACAATCCTGCAAGGCATTTATTATCATGTACATACTAGCATCATCCTCATTTTACAGAGGAGGAAACTGAAGCAGAGAGGTTAAGTAACAGCTCAGGGTCACAGATTGCAAATTGCTGAGCTGGGATTTGAAGCAAGGAATCTAGCTCCAGAGTCTGGGCTCTCATAGTCTAGCCTCATCCACCTTTGTGCCTATACCACCTTTCTTCTGGATGCCGCCCTCCAGTAAACATATACTCCTCCTCTCTCTTGTGTATTGTCTTACTCTCTGGCCAAGCTATGCTGAGAGCTTCTGGTTCCTGAACTTCTGCTTCCTTTTCCTGGAGGACCCTTTTCTTATCTGCACCTATCAAAGATCTTCAAGGCCCAGTTCAAATGCTCTAGATAGAACTTCATATCTAGAATCTCTCTCTTTTCTATATTTGTAATTCTTACCCTTTTTCAGAGGGTGCTGCATGTTTTCAAGAGAGATAGATGTTCTTCCAGACCCACTCTTTAACCTCCCCTCTGCTGGGTGCCCTCACAGGCCAACCTCTGTAGATGCCATCAATCAGAACTTCTTGTCTTTGTACTTTTTTTTTTTTTTTTTTGGTTCAGGCAGTGAGAGGCATCAAATAGAAAGCAGAGGACAGGAGAAGACAGAAGTGAGAATGTTTATTCCTTTAATGCTCTGAAAAGGATATAGCTGGGGATGTGGGCTTAAAATGAAGAAAAGTAAGACGCTGTTTAAGACTTTTCTATGCTTCTCTGGTTCATCAGAGTAATCCTTAGCATGACATTCAAGGCCCTTTGTGGCCTGGTCTCTGCTCAGCTGGCAGTTTCATCTCTCCCCAGGTCCCTCTCTGTGACGTATCATAACAGAGGGGTCTGAGGTCCTGCGAGGAGGAAGGTGAGGGGAACACAAAGGCTGCCTTCAGAGTCATCAAATGCCCCTTTGACAGGGAGGGTCAGGAGACCTTTTGACCAGTTCCTGGGGTCAGAATCTTCTGCCAACTGCACATCTCAGAGAAGAGCAGCAAGGATGAGTCAGCAGCAGGTCTGAAGAGTGATTGTGAGAAGCAGTGGGAGCCAGGAGAGATGTCAGATTCTGGGAAGGAAGAGGGATCTGGGATGGGGGAAAATGGGATGGCCTGGATCCATGCTGGAGGTCAGAAGAGCTGCATAGGTGGGAGGGAGCCAAGAATGTTGGACTCCCCAGAACTGAGAACCAGGCTGATAATGGGGGAGGCTATGGAGAAGTAGATTTGAGCTTCCTTAAGGGAATATTTTTCTACCAACTAAGTCTGTCACTGTTAGGTTTACTTGGGGGCTGTGAGCCTCAAATCAAGGAAAATAAGGGACAGAAGCTCAAATCAAGAAAACCTAAGGGAAAAAAGAGACTGATTGAGTTCATGTAAATGGGTAGTTCAGGGTAGAGTCTGAGGGTGAGTTGGATGTCTCACCACTTCTTGCTGGTTCTTGCTTAGTACTAGCTTAGTTCTCTCACTGTGCAGCTGGGCATTGCAGACATGCCTAGTCACATGAAACCATATCAGATAGCATCCAACTAAGAAACAGAAAGTATTCTGAACAGAGGGAATTGGTTATACACCACAGATGGAAAGGCTTCAGGAGCCTTCATGAGAATAGTGAAGCAACCCAGATATTAGCAGGCTATTGCTAATCCTAAATTGAAGGGATGAAGGAGGTGATGGTTCTGGAGGGGTCACTCAGTAGAAGGTGGACCACGGTGGGTCGGTGCAGTGGGAGTTGGATCTAAGCCATGGAAGAAACGCAGCTACGGTACAGGACTCTGAATCCATCTCTCCCTATACAGAGGGGGACACAAATACCTTGGCTTCCCCCTTTCTTCCTCCTCCAGTCTCCTGCCAATGCCTCTCATTGATCAGACCCACCCCAGATGACATGGGAGTCTCGGACTGAGGACCTCTGGGGTTAGTCCCCTCCCCTCTGCCATACACAGAAGGGCAGAGGAAAGGCCGGGAGGGATGTGAAGGCAAACAGACCAGGGAGCAGCATACCACCCATGTCCTGTTAGAACTATTTGGCATAAAGAAGTAGCTGTTCCCCCAAGCAAGTTGGTGCTGTTATCAGAAGGGGAAAAGAATGCTAGACAGCATTAACCAGCTGTCCAAGTGTGCAGCAGGTTGCTTTGTGAGGTAGTGAGATGTCCATCACTGAAGGTGTTAACAGAGACTGGATGCCTGTAGCCAGGGATCCGATGGGGGCATTACTGAGTATAACGGAAGATGATCAGGGTAGTCCCTAAATCCCTTCCATTTTTACCTTGTATATTTCCTGTTTTTAGACATATTGTTTCTTCCATAAGCCTAGGTCATTCATTTCTGTGATTAAAAGACTAACAAACTTGTAAACTGCAAGCAGATTTGATTTGTAACACACTGAGGAATCAAGTGGGCCACTGATTGGAAATATTTCCCAATTGCATCTGGTCTTTCTTGCTAGAACTTTGCTAGCGTGTCAGCAGTACTGTTGCCAAAAATGAGACCTAAAAGTTTACTTTTACCTTTTTGGTAGAATCAATAAGATGGATTGTTAAAGTTTTGTCTTCCCTCTTTGAAACTCTCAGAAGAAAAGAAATCACAAGAACAGATCTTGGCATAGAAGGAAAATGAGACAAAGAATGTAATCATAACACTAGTGAATGGTTTTCAGACTGACATCTGTACATTAAGAATATGTAAAAATACCAATTTCATGCTCTGACAACTTATTCTGCATCAGGGGTGGGGTAATGCCTTGGGAATGCCACATGTCAAAGCATTACATAATGTCAGCTATTCATGTGCTCCTTTGATGAGATATCACTGGGAATGGGAATTCCTTAAGGGAGAGATGTCTTAAAAAGAGGGAGGGAGAGGGAAGCAAAAGGAAAGGAATGAAAAGGAAGGAAAGAAGAGACAAAAGAAGAAAGCTTTCAAGTCAGAATAAAAGAATGACTGCACAAAGAAAAGTTAATATATACATATATATTTAAACATACATACAAACCCAATCAAAGCAACCATGTGGAGGAGTTACTCATCTGTTTTTATTTTCTACAGTTAGAATATCCATGTTGGATTTCTTTCATATGTAAAAGTTATTTTTCACCTGAATTTTTATAACATCAACAAATACCTTGCCCAAATTCATAATTTCATACAGTGGCTATCATATAAGTAAAAATTCACGTTTTCTAAGTTTTTTATCATAAAAATTTCCCCACATTATCATATGGGCTTCACAAAGACCAATTAAATTACTTAAGGATATTCCAAAATATACTTGTGCTAAAATTTACTTATCTATTCTTGTGTCACTGCACTTTTAGGGTTCCTCCTCATTTTTCCGTAATTACAGATAACAGCAAGTGCACATCTTCATACATTCAATTCTTTCAACAAACTTGTATGAAAGGTACTGTGTTAGGCAATAGGGATTATCTGGAAGGATTCCACTTCTGGGTCAGCAGGGAAATACAAATGAATGCGCAATTACAATTCAGAACTCTGCTACCTGATGTGTGGTTCACAGATAAGCAACATCAGCTTCAGCGGGGATCTTGTTAGAAATGGAAAATCTTAGGCCCCACCCCAGACCTACTGAATGAGAATCTGAATTTCAACAAGATCCCCAGGTGATTTGTGTGCACATTACAAGTTTGAGAAACTGCCAGTCCCAATCCTCTCCTGTCTGCCTTGGCAGGTCACTGGATTGATCATTCTTAAGTCTTCTCTGCCTTTCCAACTTCTTTTCTATTTTTCCACAGCCACAAACATGCTCATGTCTCTCTTAAAAACACACTAAAACTCCTCAAACCTTTAAGTTACTCTCTTTCTGCTAGAGCCCCTCAAAAGACTCGCCATGTGTATTCTCCATAACAGAACTTCTCTCACCAGGGATTGAACCCATGCCCCCTCAGTAGGGGCTCAGAGTCTTTACCACTGGACCACCAGGGAAGTCCCTAACCTCACATTATTGATGATATGCTTTGAGATTTCTTTTATGGAATTTGATGATTCTTAAATAGGTTAGGATCTCAAAAGTCTTGGTAGTCAATGTTCATTATACAGTCACTGAGGTCTAAGCCTTGAGGCACAAATCCAACTAGGAATAGTAATGAATGAGAGTAGATCCTTGAAATACTAGCTCCCTATCCCTAGGATATTAACATAGTGAGACTATTATCACTTATACAGTTTAATTTATGGTATATATTTTTAAAATTTCATGATTTCATAAGGAAAAGCAGTCTCCGGGAAAAATTAAAAGCCATTGATATGAATGTCTAAATTTTCAAGTATGATTTCATAGCCTGGATGAAAATGGTGTGCTCTCTCCGTCACCTTGCAATTTGAAGAACTGGAAAATCATGAATAATAAAAAAGGATGTTAAACTTTTCAACAAATCCAGATGGGTACCAATGTCATTGAGAATTCCTGAGAATCACCTTGATTGCTGCTTCAGACTAGGAGCCTGAATTAATATTGCTTCCCATGTGGGCTTTAAGTGACAGTTTCTATAACTACATTTTAAAACTGTACTGACGCTGTCTATTATTTTTGGCAAATGAAAAACATCCAAACTTTAAAGGGTAACATTCAGTTATTTCATTTGCCAGTCTATTTCTGCTTTAACCTTTCAGAATTGGGTGCCGCTGAAAGAATGACAGACTGTGAACTGGAAGCCAGTGCTAACATTTTCACTGGGTACTTGCAAACTCTGTCTTCATTTTGGGCCCTAGATTTCCCTTCTGTAAAATGATGGAGCTGTTGTCCTAGATGTCCCTTTCAGCCACTGTTCTAGAGTTTCTTATTCTACAGTCACTGGGTGAAGAGAAATTGTCAGTGAAATGACAGGGCAGCCATAAGAACTCAAGTTTCTTTTTTCAGGGCTTGAAGACTTTTTTTTTTTTTTAATGTGGACCATTTTTAAAGTCTTTGTATAATTTGTTACAATATTGCTTCTGTTTTATGTTTTGGTTTTTTGGCTGAGAGGCATGTGGGATCTTAGCTCCCTGACCAGGGATCAAACCTGCACCCCTGCATTGGAAGCCTTAACCACTGGACCACCAGGGAAGTCCCCCGTGAAAAAGGGTTAATCTTCTTATCTAATCTTAAGGAGCAGGGAACTGGGTCCATTTGGGGGTCATGCTGCTCATCATTCCTACTCTCCCTCATCTCCCAATCTCCCCATGTCATGCCACGTTCTGGACAGTGGGAGTCACTGATTGTTTCTCAGCGTGAGACTCACACTTACCAGTTTTCTTTGCTTATCTTATTCCTTTGCTAGAAGACCCCCCTGCCTTCTATACCTGGTAAACTCTTTTTCTTTTCAGTTTTACTTTTACTTTTATATTTTGACATAATTTTAGACTTAAATATAAATTGCAAAATGAGTATGAAGAATTCTCAAATACCTTTTACCCAGAATCCCCAAATCTTAACTTTTTATCGCATTTGTGTTATTATTCTCCCTTCTCTCTCCCTTTCCTTTGCCTCCAACACAATTTTTTTCTGAACCACTTGAGTATCAGTTTCAGACATGATGTCCTTTTACAGCAACTACTTCAGATTATACAGTCTAAAAAGACAAGGACATTCTCTTACACAGGGATTGCCGGATGGCTCACTGGTAAAGAAGCTGTCTACTAATGCAGGAAACATAAGAGATGAGCGTTTGATCCCTGGGTCAGAAAGATCTCCCAGAGGAGGAAATGGCAACCCACATCAGGATTTTTGTCAGGATAATCCCACAGACAGAGGAGCCTGGTGGGCTATCGTCCATGCAGTCACAACGAATCGGATGTGACTGAGCACACACATTCTCTTACATAACTGTAATACAAATATAAAGGACTGTGGGCCGTGGGGACCAAATCCAGGAAAAAAATATCAGAAGAAACAGCTACACAGCAGTGTCATCAAACATAGCTTTATTTGGATTTTGCCAATTGTCCCAATAATATCCTTTATGGAAAAAGAAAGTCCCAGATCACACATTGAATTTATTATGTATCATGTCTCTTTTATTCTCCTTTAGTGCAGGATAGTTCTCTGTCATCGTTTTTACGACACTGACATTTTTGAAATGTTTGAGGGGTCAAGTATTTTGTCGAATGTCTCTCCATTTGTTTTTGTCTCACAGTTTCCTCATGATTATATTCAGCTTATGTGCTTTGGTAGGAGTAGCACAGAAGTGATGTGTTCTTCCCAGTGAATCACATCTCTCTCTCTCTTTAAGTGAAAGCCCCTCTTTCTTCCCTTCCACTCCCACTCCCTTCTTCAGAAGTCAGTAATCACTGTTATAGATTGGCATCCATCCAGTATTTTCTCTAGGCATTTATATAAAAACATATCTATATATAGCCACACATAGATTCTTTATAAACTACAACAAAAATGAGTTCATAATACACCTACTGCTCTGCAATTTGTCTATTTCACTTAACTGTATGTCTTGGAGATCTTTCTACATAAGTACATTCAGATTTATCACTTTCTTTTAAAAGCAGCATAATATAAAAAAAATAGTATAGCTATATCCTTGTTTATTTCATGCCTTAGGCCTCAGTTGGTAAAGAATATGCCTGCAATGCAAGAGACCTGGGTTCCATCCCTGAATTGGGAAGATCCCCTGGAGAAGGAAATGGCTAATCACTCCAGTATTCTTGCCTTGGAGAATCCCATGGACAGAGGAGCCTGTAGACCATGGGGTCACAAGAGTTGGACATGACTGAGCAACTAAGCCTATTGATGAATATTTATGTTGTTTTCCTTTCTTTCTATCACAATCTTTCTACATATATTTAAGAACATAGTTCATAATTTTGATGGATCCTGTCAACTAGTTCCCTTAAAAGGCTTTTTCAATTGGTATTTCTATCCACAGTGTATGAGGTCATTTGCATTTTTCTGATTATTAGTGATGTTGAACACCTCTGATTGTAGTTCACAGCCTTTTGGATTTCTTCTGTGAATGGCCTGTTAGTGTTCTTTGCAGTTAGAATGCTGGACTGTTGTTTTACTAACCACTTACTTGGCCTCCTCCTCTGCGGAAGGAGGCTTCTCTACTTCCCCTAGGCAGCCAGCTGCTCCCTCCTTTGCTGTTTCATAACACTGTTCAAACTGCACCCAGGTCTTCATTTGGCAAACATTCCATGCTGAATCTACTCATTCCACAGTCGATCTCTGGGAACTTGCTATCTCTGGGTACTCTGCCTTGGGTTAAGTGCTGGGGAGACAGGAGCAGTTCATCACAATTTTTACCCTTGAGGAGTTTAGTTTTAAATGGCAGCTTTGGGTATAGAAAAGAGCATAGGTTTTAGATTGACACAAGACTTGAGTTTGAATCCCAGCTGTGCAATTTAGAGGAAGTCACATGACCTCACCAACTCACAATTTCCACACTAATAAAATGGGCTAACACTCCCTTACAATATATCTGAGAAAACAATACACCTAAGTTACTCACAATGGCCTGTTATACGGTAGACTTTCCGCGAATGGATAGCAATGGAAAGGCAAGTGGTAAAAGGTCAAAATGATTAGTGAGTTTTCAGAGGTTCTAGGTACTAGAAGAAAATTAAGGAGATAGCACCTCTGTCTGCAACTGAAGGGTAAGGACAAGTCACTCACCCAGATCTTGCTCTCCTATATCTCTGACCTTGCCTGCCCTCTGCAAGCGGCTTTCTGCCATGTCCTGGTTACCCCAGTTTAGTTGCCCGCTGTTGATGGAGTACTGCCACTGCCCTGGGGAAAGCAGGTGCTTCCTTTCTCAAACAAATGGATTCTTTAGAACATTATCTGTAAGTGAGGCACCAGGATATTCATGCATGCTGCCACTTGTGATCTCAAGAGGTGTGGACCAGAGACAGAGCCTCAGAGACCTGGATGACACATACAACTCTGCCTCTGCCAGGTGACTCTCGGCAGGTCTCTTCCCTTGTTAGTTTCAGTTTCCCCATCACAATAGGAGACTAATTCTGATGATTTCTAAGAGCCATCTAAATGAGATCTCACATGTAAAGGCAGGCTGTGTGTATATATACACTACTCTCCTTGATTAGAAATCTCCACACCCCTGGGGCCCCTGCAGCTCTCTATACCATCTTAGTATCATGGAGAACTACACTGCATTCCAGTTATTTGGGGTCATGACACGGTTTCCTGCTGAACCGACAGCTGGATCCATATCCATATTGCTTTAACACCATTACTAAGTGTTGTCTGTCAAGCACTATGTTAGCTGGTGAAGATACGAAGACAAAACATCTATTTCTGTTTTCTGGGAGCCCATCCTCCAGTTAGGAGACAATTTTAAGAGAAACACAACTGCCTTGATGGAGGTTTCTCCAAAGTACAGGGAAGCCCAGGGAAGCCATGTTTGTTCTCTCTGTCTTGAGTTGGAAGGTTTCCCTGAAGACCCAGTGTTCAGCAGAGTAGGGTGAAGGACAGGGAGGACTTTAGAGGCTGTAGGGGTGCTCTCTGTAAAGGCAAAGGTAGGATAGAACATAGTGTTGTTGCAGCAACTGCCCAGTCTTCAGCTTGGCAGTGAAGAACTAGGCAGATGTCAGCTCATGAAGTGTTCTTCATGCTCTCCAAAGAACTCTAGGTTTTATGACATAACCTGCCCGGAGTGATTAAAGCATTTTTAAGTGTATGAACATACCAAATATTTGTTGAGTGCAGGAGTAATACTGGGAGGACTGGACACAGTAAATAGGAACATTTCTTAACTTTGTGGCCTTGGGCAAGTTACTTAGCCTCTGAATCTGTTTCCTTTTTAAAAACACTCAACCTCAAATAGTTGTTCAAATTTAAAAGTTTATATGTAGTAAATCTTTAGGCATAAGACTGACGCTTGATAAAAACTCAATATATTGTTTTTTAAAAGAGAACATTTTTTCTACACAAATATACATTATCTAACAATCTAGTAATTTCTGTGGCCCATTTCTAGGCCTGTTTCCTCCTCTGCAAAATCTGTGTGTGTGTGTGTGTGAGCACACACGTGCTCAGGCGAGTCAGTCCAACTCTTTGCAATCCCATGGACTGTAGCCAGCCAGGTCACTCTGTCCATGGAATTTTCCAGGCAAGAGTACTGGAGAAGTATGCCATTTCCTATTCCAGGGGATCTTCCCCACTCTGGGATTGAACCCCTGTCTCCCGCATCTCCTGCACTGGCAGGTGGATTCTTTATCACTGCACAACCTGGGCTTCCTGCAAAATAGGTGGGTCCTCCAAGTTTATCTTTTCATTGTATCCTGTCTTCCTTCCTAGCACTTACCATAATGTTAACTAACATTTCTAATTGTTTTGTAGATCAAACTCTGACTATAATTAACTATTTGTATTCTGCTTCTCTGGTAGACTCTAGCTCTATGAGACCAGAGACTTTAACACTGTCTGGCTCTTAACATATGTTCAAATCAGTTCAGTTCAGTCGCCCAGTCATGTCCTACTCTTTGAAACTCCACAGACTGCAGCACACCAGGCTTCCCTGTCCATCACCAACTCCTGGAGCTTACTCAAACTCATGTCCATTGAGTTGGTGATGCCATCCAATTATCTCATCCTCTGTCGTCCCCTTCTCCTCCTGCATTCAATCTTTCCCAGCATCAGGGTCTTTTTCAAATGAGTCAGTTCTTAGCATCAGGTGGCCAAAGTATTGGAGTTTCATCAGCTTCAGCATCAGTCCTTCCAATGAATATTCAGAACTGATTTCCTTTAGGACTGATTCCTTTATATGGTCAGATAAATGCTGGAAAAACTAATCAATGTTAAGATTATCTTTCAAGCCTGTTGTCAAGGGCCAACGAATTGATAAAGATGGACAGTGAGTTAATAATTAAAATAAGTTGCGAGAAGTGGAACCCGAAGTCAGGGACTCCCAACACAATCTGTAGCTGCCTGAGGCTTCCAAAGGACCAATACTGACTTCAATCTTTAGCAAGTGTGCAGTTCTTAAAGGTTCACAAAGAATTAAATATGTTGTCTTCTATTATAGTATAAAAAAGAGCCGAAAGCACCCCAGCGTAAACTAGGTTCAACTTAGACATGGAAGGGGCTTGCCTAAGATCACCTAGCTCAAGAGAAAAGGATCTAAAAGCCAGGAGCTCTCAAAGAGGCTTTTCCCTTGCTGGGGTTCCCCGGATCCGTCAGCCTAGCCTCCTGCTGTACCAGCCCTCGTCCAGTACCTGGGTCTCGGCTCTGCTCCCGCGCCACGTGGCACAAGGAGGGTGTCCCCCGAGACCTGGAAGAAGGCGGAGCCTGGTCTAAACCTCGCCCTGGAGCATCATGGGAGATGTAGTGTTTATCTCCGGCACGGAAAGCGCTCACTCTCCCCGGTTGGGCTCGGTAAGTACCATATCACCTGTGCAGGTCATTCACACATGCTATTCCCTAAACACAGATTCAGTCTAGATACTTGTGAAAGAAGCTGTGAGGAGGAAGCAGAACAAGAAAGGCAAACAAATAAAAGACTATATGCGGGGAAGGCAAAGGGTTAATAGTTGTTACGCACGTCTTCGGGGGAGGCGAGGAGTGGGCGGGGACAGAAGACGACTTCCAGGAGCTCTGTTTTCACCGGAAGTGCCTTCCCTCCTCGTGGGTCCGCGCGGACGCCGTTTCCTTACCTCATTTGTCTTCGCCCCTCCCCGTCCCTCTACGCGTTTTGGTTCCTGGTTGGTGCTTCCTGGTCGCAGCCGCGGCAGTGAGTATGTGTGACGGACCCCAAGGTGTCCATGGCCGGGGTGCCCCCTGCCCCCCCTCCGCCTTCCCGCTAGGCTGTGGAACTAGCGCGTGTCTCTTCGCCGGCCTCCGTGTCCCCATTTTCCCCTCACTCGTGGCGGGGCTCGTCTCGTGGCCTCTCAGTCGAGCTCTGCCCCACTCGACTCCGCGGACCCGCTGGGGTGTCCGCGTCTCTCTGCCGTTCCGAGGCCTGAGGCCGTGGTTCAGAAATGGCTGAGCGCCCATGGCCTTGGTGGGGAGTGGCGTTTCTGCGTACTTTACTTCCACAACTCCCAGAGATTCCTCTTTTAGGAAAGCCAGTCTGTCAGTTAAATGCGAAGAGAGGTCGGCTTTTGAGAACCGAACAGTCCTGGACCAAGTCCAACCTCAGCTGTCAGAAGCAGCAGCTGTAGCTGTTGGGACAGAAAAATTTCGAGGATTGGGCCCTTTCCCGCACGTGCAACAAGGAGACCTGCGCTGTGTTCGTTGATGCCTTCCTTTTCCTGGAAGCCGGCAGTTAACTTAAACTTTAGGAGCTGCAGGTGTTGTCGGAAAACTGGCTGAGTGAGAGGCAGTAGGCCTGAGTTCCAGGGGCGGCTCCACCACCAACTGGGCGCTGGTGACTCTAAAATTCTTAGAAATCGTTTCTAGCGTGTATTTACCTTTATTTCAGATTTCAGGATTGAATTAGGAGATCTTTTAGGCACAATCAATAAATAAGCTTCTCAGAGCCTGTTTCTCTATATAAAATGAGAGTTCAATTTAATGATTTTCAGGCCTCTTCCAAAACTCTTTGTGTTTTAAATATTTAGGCAATGTATATTTCAGACAGTATTGGGCTTTGAGAACAGTTCACTATGGCTGCTTTCAAGGGAATCTGAGAGTGGGGAATTAACCAAGGAAGACATGAAAGTGGGGGTTTTAAAATAAAATAGCTTCAAAGATTAAGATATTGTGTAGCAGAAGGAAAAAGGCCGAGGGTGAAGGAAGTGTTGTGATAAAATTAGTTATCCTGTAAAGACTTTATGTCAGGAACAGCTGGATTTGTCTGAATAAATTAAGCATTATTTTCTCCTGCCAACATCTTGTATTTTGATTTTGTGACCATTGTTTCCCACGTTTGGATTCTCTATCCCAGTTTGATTTACTTCCTAGTGAAAGTCTTATTTGAAGAGTAGACAGAAAATTTAGCACTAGAGTCAGTAGTGTTTCAAATCTGTTACTGTCAGGATAGCTCACTAAGAGTCAGAAATTTTATGAAATTAAACTATTAGTCATGTTCTAATGAAAGCTAGGCTTAAAATCAAGATGTGAATTTCATTTAAATTTCCTTGAGATGGATAACTCTCTCATCAAAAAGAAATATAGGCTAAAAGTTCTTTGAAGAGAAATAACACAAGACTGAAGTGAACAGTTAATAGACTGTAAGAGTAGAAATGTTGGTTTTAAAGATTGTATAGTAAAATCTGAAAGCTTAAATAAGCTTTAAGTTATCTAGTTTAAAAAATTTCAGTGAATGAATACTGCTCCTATTTTTGAATGGTGAGAGGCTTTGCAGTTATTCTCTTATGTAAGAGCCAGATTTTTTGTTTGTGGCATTGCTATTTATTGTCTTTGAATACCAATTTGGGATGTTCTTGGATAGTAAACTGACAGTATATGCTTTTCTTTCCAGTTAAAATGCCTCTTTCATAGTTTTTAAACCTTACTGGGAAATAGAATGGATATTTGTGAGATAAATTTAGGTGTTAAAACCAATGCATATATAGCTTTGAAGGATTTTTTTTAATCTTTATTTGAAGTTGTTAATTTTTTAATGTTAGTGAACATTTGGTTGAGAATCAGGGAAATGTGTTTCTTAACCAGGTAAATAACTTTGGATAGGCCTCTTTATTTCTTTGGACCTAAGTTTCCTTATATATAAATTGAGAAAGTTGTATGAGATACTCTGAAAGGTCTCTTCCAGATTTAAAATTTTGTGACTCTCATAAGGACTTTGTTATCTAGTTAAGTATGTTTGAGAATTGTGTACAATAATAAAAAAGCTGAGAAGTCCTTCTAATTTAAAACAGAGACGTATATTTTTTTATATTTGTCCTCTGAGTATACATAAAAAAAGAAAATTAATGCATTTGAGTATAATTAAGGTAGTAACATAAACCAGCACAGCCTCAGGCAAACCGTTACTCTGGCAAATATAAGCTACATAAGTAGAAGAGCAGGTTATGCTGAGCACAGTTTTCAGTACAGAAGGTACAAAATCCTCTTAAAGGCCATAGGGGCTAAATTGTTAAATTCATTTTTCTACATTTCAGGGAAAGAGATAAACCCTTAGACCCAAGGAAGTCTATTTTTATTTCTGTAGTTTATTTTTGGCATACATTCACAGGTGTGCCTATGGCTCTATTCTTAATCCCTTTCCTTTGGGATGGCTCCAGAGTAGTACAAATTTGTAACTCTGTAATTTAGCTCTTTAATTTTTTCTGTGCTGCACTGGAATTATGTTTTATCTTAAGTCCATACTGGATCCTCAGGATGGATCCAGTGAGGATTTTGAAGAAAGCATAATTCCTTTGACTTCTTTTAGAATTAATTTACCTATTAAATAAAAAGGAAAGGATTCATCTTTTATTTGAATTCCTCTGAGGCTAACATTTCAATATAAACTGATAAGTGCTATGAGCATTATCATTCAGACACCCACATTCAACTTGTGTGACAACAACAGCATAGCGACCTGAAGGACAGTGCAAGAAGGGAACAGATATATTGTACCTTTTAGAAGGAAAAAAAAAAGGCATAAAGAGTTAGGTTCCCCCCGACTTTACTGAGATAAATTGACAAATAACGTTGTGTATGTTTAAAGTGTACAACATAGTTATTTAATGTATGTATATATTGTGAAATGATTACTGCATTAGGGTTAACAAACACATCCATCACCTCACATATTTGCCTTTTGTGTGTGTGATTAGAATGTGTATGATTTACACTCTGATCAGATTTCAAATATGCCTTATAGTATTGTTGACTCAGAACTTTTGATCATCTTCCCCCCACCCCTAACTTTATTTATTGAGATATAATTGATACACAAAATTGTAAAGGTTTAAGGTGTACAACAAAAGTTTGTTTGTTTCTGTAAAACAAGAAACTCCAGCATGGGTGTAGTACATTTTTGGCTCTTGTTCATTTGATTCTTGGAAAGAAGGTTGTATCACCAAAAGTACCCTGACATTTTGGGCAGAGAGCTAAGAAAAAAACTAGTCTTTCTAAATACCTTGTAGCTGAAAGCAGAGTAGAAAGAATAAATTATCATTGTTAATTGTTTTCTAGACTGTCCATGATTTTTTTAACAAAAAGGGTTCTTTTCCAGCACTTTCATTTTGATCGGTGTTCCATTAGTACCTAATTGAAGCATCAGTGTAGATTTTTGGTTGATAATATGAGAATCTTTGGAATAGTTGGAGACAACTACAAAATTCATCCCACCATAATGTTCATATTTTAGACACATGTTAAGGGCTCCCCTGGTGGCTCAGTGGTAAACAATCTGCCTGCCAGTGCCGGAGACACAGGTTTGATCCCTGGGTTGGGAAGATCCCCTGCAGGAGGGCATGGCAACCCACTCCAGTATACTTGACTGGAAAATCCCGTGGACAGAGGAACCTGGCAGGCTACAGTCTGTGGGGCTGCAAAGAGTCAGACATGACTGAGTGACTGAGCACTAGCACTAGGCACATATTAGTTTTACTAGAGCTTTAAAACAGATTCCTGATGATATTATTCATGTATTCATTCATTAGTCAACAGCCATTGATAGAAGCCTTGATAAATGCCGGTTACTCTGTGTGGCTTTGGGGAATCCGTTGTTTAATAAAGTGCATATAGTTCCTGCCCTCCTGGGGTGTGTGCTCTGTGCTTGTGGGAAATTTACATTGTATTAGTAATTAGAAATGTGAATGTTTTGAAATGATGTGGAAACCTTTAAAGGTGAGACAGTTTAGCCTGGTGGGTCAAGGAAAGCTTCTCTGAGGAAGTATTAATAATATTTAAACTGAATTGAGAGATGAGCAGGATTTAATATACTTACAGTAGGAAAGTAAAGTGCTCCTAAAACTGAATTTTACCTCAATTTTAGGTCTTTGGTTAGTTTGTATTTCATACATATTTTTATAGGTAGCACAAAACAAACTACGTTTATCATAAAAAAGTTTTATTTTTAGCTGCACCGTATGGCTTGTAGGGTCTTAGTTCCCCCACTAGGGATTGAACCTCTGCCTACGGCAATGAAAGAACTAAATCCTAACCACTGGATTGCCAGGGAACTCCCTATTAGATATTTTTATGTATTCTTTTGGTCAAAGATCAGGAAGCCATAGGATTAATTTTTTAATTGAGAATAAAAATATATATATCAAGGCAGTAAAGAAGCTAACTATGCCCTTTTGTAGATTTCAGTTACAATTGAAGTAATATTCCTGTGTGAGAATGTATACCTGAAAAGATGGATACAGAACCAGGGAAAAGATGATGAATGGATGGAATAGTAGTGAGAAGGACCTAAAATATTTGTGTGATTTTTAGCATTTTGGAAAAAAAAATGATGGGTGTCTGAAACAGTGGATCCCAGCCTGTTTTTCCTTTCTAACGTACTTGTGAAATAAGACATTTCCATTAATATTATATAACTGTACTCAGTTGTTAGTAGTCATTTCCATTTGGGAGGGATGGGCATTATTAGAGTGGGTCATAACAGAATTTAGAAAGCTTTGAATAATGGTACTACCCTAAGGGAAGAATCTTTTTTAATATGTCGTGGAGAAAACTGATGACCTTCACAAAAGTTAGATCTAAGAGGTGGTATCATTACTAAACAGGCATGATCTGAGCTGTTAAAATACATTCTTTGTGTGACTTTCTTTTTTACAGCATCAAGGTTTACTGACTTTCCATGATGTTTGGTGGTTATGAGACCATAGAAGCATATGAAGATGAGCTTTATCGTGAAGAGTCATCTAGTGAACTGAGTGTTGATAGTGAGGTGGAATTTCAGCTCTACAGCCAAGTTCATTATGCCCAAGATCTTGATAATGTCACCAGGGAGGAAGAACATGAAGAGAGGAACTCTGGGAATTCTGAATCATTCAGTAGTAAACCAAATCAAAAGAATTTAATTGTCCTTTCAGATACTGAGGTCATCCAACTGTCAGATGGGTCAGAGGTCATCACACTGTCTGATGAAGATAGTATTTATAGATGTAAAAGAAAGAATTTTAGAGTCCATGCAAAACAAAAGACCCAAGGTTCTCCTGCTTCTCTTCATTCTAATGATTTAGCAGATAAGAAGTGCAAGAGGGATATTGAGAAGTCTAAACCTGGAGAGAGATCGGGTACAATCCAGGAGGTCATGATTATAGAAGTCAGTTCAAGTGAAGAGGAAGAGAGCACCATTTCAGAAAGTGATAATGTGGAAAGCTGGATGCTGCTGGGATGTGAAGTTGATGATAAAGATGACGATATCCTTCTCAATCTTGTGGGATGTGAAAAGTCTGTTAATGAAGGTTAGTATCATATTGGCCTATTGAAAAGTAGTATCTATCATCTTTAATAAGGAAGACTGCTTTTCCTAGAGAAAAGACCATTAGGGTCTGTTCCATTTAATTCCTCACCTTTTTGTCTTGTTTTTGGCTTGTTTCTCATGAGACTTTCTTACCAGTGGCTACTTTAATGATGATCTGTCTGAACATCAGAAAGAATATGTCAGGATATCAAAGACACTCTGCTTCTGCTGTAAGCAAATTCATAACTGTTTCTTCCTGTTTGGCTAGAGCCAGTTCTGGACGTGCAGTCTTAGTTCCCCTCTCTCTCTGCTTGGTACCACAGGTGAGTACTCCATCTACCTCTGACATTGGCTCTATGCTCTCATTGGCCAACTCTGTTGGGTCTGCCTTTTCCTAAATATATGCTTTCTCAGAAGATAGACATATAACAAGCATGTGGAATGCCTGCTGCATAGAAGATATGGAATTAGTATTAAGATTTTTAGGAACTCTACAATCAGTAATGTAGGAAATTATGAAGAGCTGTAAGTCTACAGTAGACTGTAGAAGAGATGAGAGCCACATCATGGAGAACTGAAATTTTGGTGTTAGTTTTGTTTCCTCTGTCACATGTAGTAAGTTAGTATTGATGCTTATCCTGTTAAAAAGCCCCTTTCGTTTTTCTCCCTTTATGTTTAATGAGTAGTCTCTTGCAATATTTTCTTAAATGAACTTTTACATCCTCCCTGTACACTGTTTTATCAGTAGTCTTCAAATGCCCTTAGCTCAGTATTAAAGTACTAAGTGTATTGCTGCTCCAAAACCTTTAATGGCACTCACTTGTTCTCAGAGGAAAATGATGATATTGAATATAAATGATGCTTTGAAGCCTCAGAGATTAACAGACTTTTTTTTTAAAGGAGCCAGATGGGAAATATTTAAGGTTTCCAATCCATAGGAAACCTACTTCCTAACTACTTAACTTTTCCCTTGTTTAAGAGAGCAGCCATGATACCTGAAGAAATGAGATGGCTATTTCAACAGAATCTTACAAAACAGGTGTCTAGCTCAGGCTTTAGGAGGCCAGTTCTGAGAATTTGACAGCAAAAGAAAGAAGAGGTAGACTAGTAGATAGAACATAGAGCAGAATCAGGTTAAGTTTTATCAGAAAAAGAGGTTTTTAGGTAGAAGGGGAAATCTCTTGAAGAAGGACGGATTAAACCTATTTGGTAGATTGGAATAGGGAAGGTAAGTCAGAGAAGGGATCAGGTACTGTATGTCTGGATTAGTCTTAGAAAGGTATTTAATTGCTAAATTATCAAATATTCATAGAAGTGGAGAAGAAAGAATAAATTCAGATGGATTGAGATAAATGAGGGAATATAAGAAGATGTACTTGATTTTCTTGGGAAAATGAAAGTGGAAGTGGGTCAGGGTACTTAGAGGCCTAGAGTGTGGGAAGGATGTTTAGGTGCTATGGGGAGTACTCTCAGGCAGTAGATCCAGTATTTTGAAGATGACAACTTCTTTAACTTCAGAACAAATTTGTAGAGCCCCCCCCCCCACATGACTATAGTTATATTTTTAACATTTGTTGAGAAAATGCTTATTAGCAAAAAGCTATTCAGTACGCTCATACATGACTTTGTATTTTATTAACCACAACATTGTCTACACATTTGAAAAATAGTATGTAAGGACTGTTCCCCACATATATTGCCTTATATAATGCATGTTTCTGGCTACCTGTTGTGATAACTATTTCTACAGTTCCCCTGGAGTCTAAAGCCCATAGGTTGGAAGTCACTGTACTAACAGTTCAACAGTAAGAGAATAAAAGGATTGCTTAGAAGTAGCAGTCAATCAAAATTAAAACAATATGAGCTTGTAATGAACTCATTTTGAAGGATTTCTTAACTTTTCCCAGGAATATCTAGGAAATGATCCAGGGTTAGGCAAAACTTTGCAGAACATCAGAACAAGCATTTAGCCTGTCCTTTCTCTAAATTACTTTCCCGTAAGGTGACACCTAGTTTCATCAAATACTAATGTGTTCATGATGATCTGCCACTTTCTTGAATTCAAGTTCTCTGTGTCCGCCATGCTGAATATTTCCATTTGGGTATCTTATTGTTATTTCACATTTACATACTGAAAAGCTTGATAAAGTGAAAAGAAAGTTGCTCTTTTCACAGAAAGAGGAGCAAGTTAACTGGGTGGTGGTTCATACTGTGACTAGAGTTTCTCAGGGCAGAATGACAGGGGTTGATATGGGTGGTGAGGACACGGTTAAGAGTAGCTGAACCATAGGGAGATGAGGATTCTAGAGGAAAGGGAATGATGAATTTGTCAGGTTTGGCTTTTAGGAAAGAAATTGGTAATTACGTATGTAGAGACATCTCTGGAAAACAATTTTAGTATTTTATGTTATAAATAGACAATAAGAAGCATGTCTGTCTTTAACTGTATTTTGGAGAGGGACTATTTGTATTGTATTTGTTTATTTTTATTGAGGTGAAATGTAACATAAAATTAACCATTTTAAAGGTTCGGATTTGGAGGCATTTAGTACATTCATAGTGTTGTAGAACCATTACCTCTATCTAGTTCCAAAACATTTTCATCACATCCAAGGGAAACCCCCAAATATTGTCACCACATCCAAAGGAAAGCCTGCACCCATTGAACAGTCACACCTTATAGCCTCCTGCCTCAGACCCTGACAAGCACAAACCTGCTTTCTGTCTCTGTAGATTTACCTGTTCTGGATATTTCATGTAAATACTATCCAGTATGTGACCTTTTGAGTCTGGCATCTTTCACTTAGCATAATGTTTTGTAGGCTTATGCATGTTGTAGTATGTATCAATACTTCATTCCTCTTTCAGGGCCAAATAATATTCCATTGTATGTATATACCTACATTTTGTTTATTCATTTATCTGTTGGTGGATATTTGTGATTCTACCTGTTGGCTGTTGTGGATAATGCCACTGTGAACATTCATGTACAAATATTTACTTGAATACTTGTTTTGGGTATTCTTTTGGATATAAAATAGGAGTAGGATTACTGATGTTTCTATGTTTTAGTTTTTGAGGAACCGCCAAACTTTTCCACAGTGGCTATACCATTGTATGTCCTCACCAGTGATACATGAGGGTTCCAGTTAACTGCAGTGGTTTTTACGATGACTTGTCATGTTGCACATTTCTGTTTGATTTACTGGCAGACTCTTTCTCTCTTAGCTTTTTTCTCATAGTCTTTGTTTTTTATAGTTATTACTTACATTGGCTTATGTTTTTCTAGAATGGTTTTTTTTCAAATAAGATTTTCCTTATGTTTTCATCCATTCACAGTTTTTAAAGAAATTTATTCATTTTAGAGGTATCCATTCTTTTAAAGTTCAATGTATGTGTAGTATATAAATAAATTTATGTCACTTTTTCTGCAACTTTGGTAAAAATATTTGATTTAAGGCCTAAATAATTCCAAGTAATTATTGATTCCAGACATTCAGTGTATGTTCCTACCATCCATATTGAAATTTACCCCTACTCTTCATTCCTGGGATTTGGTTTTTTTTGTTCTAATCAAATGGAAAGAAATTTTGCAAGTCTGTAAAGTAATTTGTTTCACTCTTGCAGATTCTTTAAAAAATATATCCTTGATCTACAAATGCTATAATCTAGTTTTTCCAGTTAATAGGCAATATATTTAGTACTGATGCCTTTTTGAGTGTGCTGTTCCTTTCCGATCATTATTAGCCCATTCAAAAATAGAGAAAATGTTTTTTTTATATTGTTGAAAGTTTTTGGCAATTCTGGCATGCTTTTGAAATGATGATGATCGTTAAACAACAACAGTAATGTTGCGTACTATTCCCCCTCTTCCCAGACTCCCCAAACTGTGGCATATTTGAAATATCAATATGATAGAAGAGATTAACAACTTCTTGAGGATAAGTCTTTGCCTCAGAAGCCTTCTTGTAATATTTACAATAGTTTTTTGCCATCTATATTACTTTGTTTTCCTTTAATTGCTCAAATATTGATTGAGTGGTGTTGGTGTTTCAATGAAAAGACAAAATATAATCTTAAGTTATTCACAGAAGTCTCTTCTTAAGCGTGAGAGTTAAGTCTTTCCAAATCCTGGGGACAGATATGGTTGAAAACTTGAAAAACTTTTTAAAAAAGTGAGATTGGTGAATTTGAGGTAGTACATGAAGGTCTGATGATCCATATTTTTCATTAACTATTGATAAATTTATAGTAACCTGTGCAGCACTGCTCTTGCTGTGTGGAAACTTGAGGCTCTTTCCCATTACTTCAGTTTCAGTGAAGTGTGTAAATGTTTGTTTTGCTTTAATACATGTTTAGAATACATAATAAGGCAAGTAATATACAACCAGGAGACATTTTCTTCCCTTTTTATTCTTCCTCTTAATGTTTAATACTTTTCTGATTTGAAGTTGTTGATTAGCTTCCTTGGGTTCCAGGAGGCCTTGAGGCTGTAGCACTCAGGTGGTGTGCTCAGGCTAACCTTCCTCTGTATATGCAGCTTTATGGTGAAGGTCTCTGCTTATAATAAATCAATGCCAAAATATAGGCCTTCAGTATGTGTTATATATGGCTGTCAGCTGTTTCTACTGAGGGATATAGGGGTTTATTTCTAAGATCTAGAAGTAAACTTCATTTCCTTTACTTTCTTTACTCTTTCCTAAGTTTTCTTTATGTAAACGATACCTGCTCTGTCATTTGTCTTCCTTTTAAAATTCTCGCCCTTTACTTTCATTTATTATTCCCAATAGGAATAGCCTGTGATTTATGCATTTACTAGAAAGACAGGTTTCTTGGTTTAAGAAAAGATGCACCAAAGGAAATGAGCATGTGTTTTAATTTGTGAGAGGAATCTCTGTTTTGGGAAGGATTATTGTATAAGACAGCTGAATGATGGTAGTAAGTGTTGTAGGAGTTATACATGAATAATCACCAACTTATTTTCCTTTGTAGGAAAGGGACTTTACTAGCTCTAGGAGTGGTTGTTAAATTATTTTTGATTTTTTTTTTTACTATAGAAATTTTGAGGTATATAGAATTAGAATGTTGTAATATCTTCAGTGTTCCACAAAACAGCTTCAACAATTAACAACTTACGACCAATTTTTTCTCATATAATTCCATGCCCTTGTATTACTTTGAAGCAAATCACAGTCATTATATCATATCATTCATTTATGTACATATCCATCCATACATACATTTTAATTTGCATTTCTGAAAGAAAATTATTCTTCTTAAGAAACAATTATTATTATCACACATAAACAAATTACAGATAAAAAACAAATAATTCTTTTATCATTAAATAACCATCCAGCCTTCAAATTTCCCTGATGGACTCTTAATTTTTTTCCCTATAGTTTATTTGAATTAGATCTATTTATTATAATTGGGTGATAACTTGTGTCCTTTAATCTATAGGTTCATCCTTTGTCTCTTTCTTCTATGTGTTTTTTTTCCTTCCTTTTAATTTAGTTGTTGTACTGACTGGGTTGTTTATCTTCTAGAATTTCCTAAGTCTGAATTTTGTGATAGTGTTTAACATGTTGCACTATCCCCTGTATTTCCTGTGAATTTGTAGTTATCTAGAAGTTTAAATTCAAATGTCTCCCTGTGATTGTGCTGTCAGCTAGACATATAGATAGGTTTGTTTGTTTCATTTTGCTTTTACCTTTTAAAAATTCAGTTTGTTGCATAATTATGTAAAATAATTTTAAGGTTCTAAATTCAAATCAACAAGACTAGGTAAAACATATTCAGAGAAGTCTGCTTTCTGCCCGTTCTTCATCCTGTTCCCACTCTTCCTCTTAGGGGTAATTGTTAAGAGGAAATTGATGATTTGTCCTTGCATTAGAAAAAATAAGCAAATATTTAAATATCTTCATATCCTCCTTCCCCCTTATATAAATAAATGGTAACATATGATTTACACTTTGATCTACCTTGCTTTTATTCTCTTAACAGTATATCCTGGCAATCAATCCATAATAGTGTCTAAAGGTATTTTTCATTTCTAGGCTAGGACAGTGTATCTTCTACACTGATCTGAGCTGGACACATTAGGCATATAATGAATACTTTTTGGAAGTGAATGAGTAATAACTTTAAATAATTGATAAATAATATACTTGTTACAGTTTTTAAATGTATTTTGAATGTATAATAGTCTAAGTCCACTTTCAGAAGCATGCCTTAAATTTTTACTGTTTCTTTCTCATTTAATAATTTTGAAAAATTTAGATTTAGTGAAAATTTTAAATAGGTTCAGATTTTAAAAAGAAAATTTCCTTTAAAGAATGAAGAGTATAGCATTTTTAAAAGTTGAATAAACCTATTTACTTCCTAGTGTATGTGATTGTTATAGTGTAGAATTTTACCTTAATGTAGAACTTCTTCAGTATGTACAGTTTGGCACGTCACTCTTTGAGTTCATTAGCATTTGGCACATAGTGGATACCTAGCAAATCATGAGTGAATTTAGCTGTAAAGAGTAGTGTATACATAGTGTTATTTACATAGTACTACATGAGGTTGAAGTGAAATTATGGCTTTAGTAAAAGTCATGACTTTTGAAATTGAAGTAAAATTATGGCTTTTAATGACTTAGTGCAGCAAGTCTTTTAACTTTTTATGTTAAGTTCCTTTTACCCTTAAAAAATACAGACATAAAAATTGTGGATATAATTTCAGAAGTTGAAGAACTTATCTAGAGGCAATTGCTGAATTCCTGGCATTTATTAGGCACTCAACTAAGACTTGATAAGTAATTAAAATATGAGTCTAGGGGTTTACCTACTTGAATTTCAATTTTTCAGATATATCACATTTTATTTGATCTGGGTCTTTATGTATGCCGGGATCAGTTTCTACCTTGCCTGGTTGATACCTCCTCATCCCCCAAGTCTTAGTTTAAGGTTTGCTTCTGACATGAGGTAATGGACATAGGCTCTCAGATGGTGGAGGTTACTAGGTCTTATTAAAACTCCACAGTTGACTAACTGTGACTTTGGGTAATGGAATTCCTTTATTGGTAAAGTAATAAATTTTATTTCATTAAGATTGTAAGCTAAAATGCAACAATGGATAGACTAATTCATTGTAGTAGGAAAATATTTTGACAAAACTCATGTAACAACAAGATAAGTTCACTATTACCATAGCAAGCATGGGCATTTAGCTTCAACTTGGTTTTTTTAAATTAAAAGTTCTCAGATATTTTTGTGAACCCAAATTACTTTTGAACAACATGTCTCTAATATGGCACTGTATTTTAATAAATTTTTTTGATTTGGTAGCATTTTATTATCTATTAGTTAAAGCCTAAATCTGAAGTCTTAAAATTAATCCAGTTATTACTTATTGAATGTTTACAGTGTACAGGCACTATACTGTTAAGGTGCTGGGATTCAAGAATTGGTTTGTAGTCCCTGCCTTTAGAAACCTTAAACTGCATGACAATATTGGAAGTTCACTGTATTTCCAAAGTTAAATACATTTCTACAATGCAAGAGATGCCCCAGTACATAACCATTTCCAGATGAACGATTGAGACTTTTTAAAAAAAGATAGGCTAAGTACAAGACTGAATTGAAAAGTAACCCTTTGAACTCAGTCTTGAAGAATGGATAGGATTTAATGTTCAGGTTAAATGCAAGGAGGGAGAACAAAGCTGAGAACCCTAAAACTGTATTTGATACCATTCATGTTTAATTAATGGTTTAATATGTGGCAGAGTATGATTAAATGTTTTAATAACATGCCCTTTTAGAGGCTACCTCTGGAAGATTTCTTGGTTATTATTTTGTTCCAGTATTTTTTTGTTTCTTGCTTGTGTGTCTCCTTTTTCTTTTCCTTTTAAAAATTGGGTATTTAATGCAGTTTAATGGCAGATAGAAAAATTATCCCAGATAGACCAGATGCTATAGGTTAGTCAAAGGACATAACCAGCTGCTTAAAATGTGTGTTTTGTGCAGGGCTGTTCAAAGTAAAGCACGTATTGAAACATAACTTTGGCTCCTCATAGCTTGTGTTCTGCTTTACCATCTTTTAACGTGGAAAAGGAACACATTCTGTTAGTTTGGAAATGAAAATAAATTAAACTTCCTTTCAGTACTCCTCAATTCTTTAAGGTGGTATTTCCTGCCTTTCTGCATTTATCAGCTAACCAGTCAGTCAGTTTCTAGAGAGATCTTATGGCTTAATAGTTTATAAGAGTGGATTGCTATTTGACATACTTCTTATTGATGTATACTTTAATTTCTGCCTTATAATTGAAAAATGGCCACATGTTAGAGTTCTGGTGACTGAGAGCGCCAAAGAACTCCCTCCTTGATGTTTTCAGCTTTTGTAAGCCTGCACTACACAATTCCTAAAGCTGCTGTTGAACTGTGTATCTAGTTGTAGCATGTCACCTTACACTTAACTATTGTGAGGGCATCTTTTTATTTAATTTCTAATTAGCATAATGACTTGAACTGTGTTATTCACTGTTCCATGGTGAAGTTGTCCTAAGGAGAGAAGAAATAAAAATGTTCAGTTTCAACTTTACTTGTGAATGGAGTGAAGTTTGAAAGCCTTTTATGGCCATTGTTCAGCAGACTGAAAATCTCATTTGAAATCCCAGAAATGTTAAGGCAGCTTTAGGTTGGATTTTAGTAACATTTTGGAATGTATGTCACTAATTTCTGTGATTATTGTTGATCAGCAACTTAGGTGTGCATTCTTCCAAAGTCAACCTATAACTTTTAGTCTGAATTCACTTGCAGTAGCTTTTCAACAGTGATAAGTACCTAGGGAGATAATGAAATTTTACTTTTTTTTTGACATTTATGATAGAAACTGATTTGATTTTCATATAAAACATACTGAATTTGTTGAGAACTACTTAAAAAAATAGCATGTTTACTTGCCATAAAATATTAATCATTTACAGGTTTGTGGTTTTTTTGTTTATTTTGGATGCAGAAGCATAAAATTAGATGGCAAGATTTTCATTCTTAACTAATTGTCGTATGAAGTTGAATCCTGATGTCTGTGTAAAGAGTGCTTAAGTATAAAATTCTTATAGTTATTTGCTCTAAAAATAATCTATTGCTTATAGAGATCACTTATCTAAGAAGATTAGTTTATAGATAGTATGGTCAGAAGGTAAACTTTGATATGAACCACATATGATTACTGTCAAACATTTTTCAAAAGTACAGAAATGGAGGATGTTTACTTTTTTCCCCCCTCATAAGAGTGAAGGCTGCTCAGATAATTCATATCTCTTAAGTAGATCTTGTTTATAAGACTTTACTAAATTTATATTTAATTTCTGGTTAATTTACTAATCTCTTGTTAACTTCCTCTTGGTTGTTAACACTTATGAAGTAAAAGTGTTGATTTATTGGAAGCTTTTTAACCAAAAGTTTTTAAATCTCTTAGTCATTGTTTGTTATAAATTAGAGGTATTTTCATGGTTAAGTTTTTAGCATTTTGAGTTACTTGCCAGATTGTTGTTGATTCTGCTGATAAAAAGGAATATTTTAATTGAGCATCAAGCATGTGCAAGTTCACATTTTCTCTTTAAATTATATAGATGTATTTAGAATATACAAGAATAGATTTGACTCGTTTTTTAGTTTTTCAGTCTTGGTCTGATATCATTATATCTGGATAGAGATGTAAATTCTGGGGATAAAAATTATTTTTGTGATACACATTCAGATTCAAATATAAGGGCAGTCTAATAATGGATTATTTAAAATTGGATCTTGTCTGGTAAACGTGTGTAACTTTTATTTCCATGACAGTTTTACCTTAGAATTTCAACTTTTGTTATACTTTTGAAAATTAGTACACGGTGGCCTTGAGACCATCTGCTCTTATCCCCATCTTGCAAATACATTTTAAGTGAAGACAGCATAACTCTATAATGAGAAAATAATTCGTGCTCTTTCCTTCTGTTTTTGCCTAAATGTATTGTCAATTTATGATTATCTCAAGATGAAAAAATAGCTGTTTAGAGCTGCTGATTGAGAGCAAATGTTTTATTGGCAGTACCTTGAAATGCATAGGTCACTTTTGATTTTGCTTTGTAACTAGCACCTGAATTACCTACTGTAGGGAAAGAAAGCCTTAATTTCTAGAAAGCTTTTCAACACTGTTTCTGTATTTTTAGTTAATGAGAAACTCTAAAGATGTAGGAAACAGGCTGGATATGATTGATCCACAAGGTTTATAAAGTAATTAAATTAAGCTTTGAAAAAAGTCAGGTGAGAGGAATTCAGGACATAAATTCACAAATTTAACTGAAGAAAAGTTTTATATAAAGAAAAGGTGTGCAACCATGTTAATCTTGAAACTCCTTGTATTGTACTAACCATTTTTTATTGTTAGTCTGATTTTTTTTTTAAAAAAATGACCTTTATCTATGGCTTTATTTAGAAATAGTGTTACTTTCTACTTTTAAGGAGGATTTTAATCTTCAATAAAATTTCACTTTTGAAAAATCACCTCACTCCCATATAATTAGTATTTTGGTCTACACTCAGTACACTGTATCTACTCTACCTTTCGGTTGACTTTAAAAATTATATAAATTTGTGGGAGAATACATATAACTTAAGTATTTCTATAAATGTATTCTTATTTGAATCTAGTGTGACTGGTTTTTATGTGTAGGAAATACTTTCCCTAAAAACATTCATAATATTGAACCTAAATGTTCTAGATAGGTGAGTTACTGGTTAAAAAAAAAAACATCAATTCTTAAGTTGTGGAATATTTGTATTGGTTCTTAATACTGTGACTGCTTTGGTTGTTGTATAAGTCCCTTTATTCTTTTGTTTGAAATGCTCTAGTTTTGGAGATTTCCTTTATTATCTGATTTAGCAGATGAAATGTAATGGTTGTACCACAGATCATTTTAATTTTCAAGTTTTTGTTAGTTAAACCATCTTTGGTGTATAATTCTTTGAGTAGTCCAAGAGGAGTTGTGTTCAGCTATGATTGTGCCACCACTTAAGTTAACATCAGCAGAGAAGGGTCTCCTCTCTGACTTTTCTTCCTTTCATTAGATTTTTAAACTGCTGTAACATTATTTAAGTATAGAAGGAGATAGAGTTGTAAGACAAATTTCTGATTTGCTGATTCTCAATATTAAGCAGTGGAGATCCTTTTTCTTCCTTTAGCTATATCCCATACATATGTATATTTTGATTTAAGGGGAAAAACTTAATTTTCTTTATGTATAATGTGGATATGGTTATTTATTATTTTTTAAATTAATAAAACTAATAAAGTATATTTGGAAACCTCAAAAGCTGTTTAGTAGTATACCTGCAACCTTAGCAGTCCCTTTTTATCTATACAGATTTCCCTGCCTATTGTGGCTGCTTGCTCTAATTTAAATTTCCCATGGCTTTGGGTTGCAGACTTGGTTTTCTGCAAGAGTGCCCATGCTTACATGGTCATATATTCTGGGTGACTTTTCCACTTTTTCTTTTTTGTTGTTTTGTTGATTGCTAAAGGGAAAGAGGATTTTTTTTTTTAACTTGTTTCTTTGTTTTGATCTTTCTTCCTTAGCCCATCTATTTGTGCGTTGTTTTGTTTTGCAGATTGGGAAGAATTATTGTGTGGATTTAGATCCATGGGGACTAATTTTGTTCTTGGTTTTGTTTTCTTAATAGCAGTAGCAATTTAATTTTTGCTCAAAAAAAAATTGAGAAGCTCAAAAGATATGTTATCTCTGTGCATGAAATTGATAGAAAATTATTAATCCCTTAATTTTCTTTTCATAGTTGCTCTACTGTTGGAATAAAAATGCTATGTTATAGTTGAACTAAGTAAATCCTAGAAATACTAATTAGCAGTGTACAGTATTGTTATAAATTCTTTATTTAAATATTATTGTATATTCAGAAGTTATTCACAGGGAGTCAGTTGTAATCTGATGTGCTTTTTTTTTTTTTAAGCATTTGTTGTCCATGGTGTGTATATATTCAGATAGACATATGAATATATATTTGACTAGGAACATACATTTTTAACTTGACCACATTTAACCAGATTTGAAAGTTTGCTTATTCCTGCAAAACATTCTTATTTTTCAAATATGAAGAATTTTTGTTTTATGAAACAACTTTATGCTGCTGAATGTTAAGCCCTTGGAGAAGTGCTGTGGCAATTTAAATATTGGGTAGTTCATTATTGTTGTAAGGGAAAAGTAGAGTCCTCTAGCCCTAACATTTCCCCCAAATATTTTTTCATTTATATCTGAAGACTTTAAAATATCAAATTAATGTGATCAAAACTACTTCTATTTTACATTTGTTTTGTGAGGTGCCATCACACTGTATTGTTTAACTGGATTTTGTATTTATTACGTTAATATACAATAATAAAAAGATCCTTTTTAGCATTTAAAATTGTAATAATTCCCTAATATGTCATAAAATGATATTATGACATGCAATTAACTAATAGGCTAAGAAAACTTTCTAACGTTGATACAAAGGATTAATTTTGATATGAATAATTTTAGGTGTGTTTGTTTAATTGATTATATACCATGACAGTGTAGTATCTGAAGTTCTCTTCTTCGCTGTTTATTAAGTACTTTGGGAATTGGGGTAAGGGCGGGTTTTCTTTGTGCCTGGTAATTGTAGTTTTTTGTGAATTTTAGAGCTTCTAAAGTATGAAACTGATTTACAGAATTTACTTTTACCAGAAAAAAGAGCATTATTGAAATTTTATTTTCTTTATTATTTTCTAGTTACTGTATCTTGCATTTTGAGTTCTGCCAAATGATTCCTCAAGAAGCAATTTCTTTTAAAGAACAGTGAATTTCAACCTAGAAGAAAATGTATACTGATAGTCTAATTAGTCTTTACTTGAGGTACATATGTAACTACTGAGAAACACAAATCACCTCTAAAATGTATTTGTTTCTAGTATTTCCATCAAATCAGGGTATAATCTGTGAGATGAAAAGTGATCCTGTTGTGAAAGTATGCAGTTTTGAAAATAACACAAAATTCTTCTGTTAGCACATTTTACTAGCAAATATTTATTAGTTCTTAAAGCTCATGGATAGATTTATTGTGTGTGGCTTTCATAGGAGAGCACTATAAAGCAGAACTTGAAATTTATTAAGGAAGGAACAAACTGGTGCAGTGCTTTCATGCTATTAAAAAACTTCACAGACAATCGTCAGACGACTTTTTTTTTTTTTTTTAAAGGTCATGATTGCCTGGTGCCTTTTCCAGTCTTTATTTGAAATTCTCATTTTGTAGGATTTCTTTTTTGTTCTCCTTCTTTCTTTTGGTAGTGGGTGGAAGATTCTTTTAAAACTGAATGGCTGAACATGTATAGTAACTACTAAAGTATAATGGAAATACATTTATTCTTGATATTTTTTTTTTAGGCCAGAAAATGCTGTGAAGGTAAGCCAATGAGGGTAAAATTACATTGTGCAGTGTGGAAACTGTTCAGTTTTCTGTTTAGAAAAGTGGATTCTGACTTAGGGCTTTAAATAAAGGTGGTCTGTGAAATATTTTGCAGTTCTCTTATAGCTTGGTGAGTTTGAGGTTTTAATGTTTTAGTGTTCTAGATGATTGTTGGTGTTTTCCTGAAAAATAATATCTATATGTAGGAGAAGATAGGGAGTGAGATCAGAAGAAGAACTGGAGGGGGGCGGGAGAAAACCTCCTTCCCAAAATATTGCCTCCTGACAGGTGGAGATTTATTTATATGCCATTATAGATTTTCAAATCAGTGCTTAAACTCTCTTTTTCTAATAGTTCACTCAAACTTTGACATATTTCACAAAGTTTGATTGTGATAAGTATTACAGTTTTAACTCTGGTCTTTATCCTAAATTGATTTAAGGCTTACAGAATTAATAAAACATGCCTTAATGTTCAGTTAAATTATTGTGTTCAATTAAGTAACAGCTCTTTGACTATAGTATTCTTTTTTATTAATGTGATAAGCTAAGGTTATAAAAGGTCTTTAATAAAAGTTCAGAAGCTGAATTAATGAAATTAAGCTTTGTATTTTGCCATAGAGACAGACTAGTCTTGGTGTGTAATAGTTGTTTTCTTAGTATTATATGGATATCTATTGGCTTTCAGCATATAGAAGTCCGTATATTACTAAGAAAAAAATTATTACACAGCAAGACATATTTTATTTTAATTTTAAATATTGACAGAATCATACTTTTTTTTAAATTGCAAAAACTTGAGGCAGATGTGTAAAATATGCTAGTGGTTGGTTTATTTAGATTTTAAGTGATTAGACATTGTGAAATAGGAATAAAGCTGGGATCTTATTTAATCTAAGAAAATTAATATAAAAGTATTAATATTAGCACTAGATAAATCTTTTCAAATATGGTAAATCCATATGCATAATTATTTTTAATCACTAATTAGAGATGCTGATATCTTTTTTGGAAGTCATCAACTATGAAGGGGGAAAAGTAAACTTCTTTCAGATAGATTTGTATCATATTGACACTGGATTTTATTCGTGAATTCATGTCACAAAAATGTACAAAACAGGTATCTTTTAATTCAGTAGGCTGCTGAAAACTGTTGTGATAAAGTTAGAAAATTTATAATTTTGTTTTCTTTTTTAAAATTTAGTGGTTCATCTTGGTACTTTGTCTCAATTTCATTCTGCTTAATTTAGACATATTGTGATTATTTGTTTAAATTTATTTCCAGTTAAGTGTTATTGCTTGGATACATTTCACTGTTTCTGTTAAATTTTATCCATCAGTGACACTATCAGTCAACTATTACTCTTGCATTGTTCTTTTTGTGGTGGTGTTCTAAGATACAGACTTCAGATCTGAGTGAGAGCTAGTGTATATTACAGTGTATATGACCATTTCTAACTTGACCTGTTACTGTAAAGAAGGCTAACAAGTGTGTATGACTGGCCCACCCCTTTTGGAGCAGTTGAAAACAGGCCTCAGAAGACTCAAAGGAATTCTTTTAACTCCTAGCAGGGCCACGGGGTCAATGTCAGATTTAGTCATGCTGTTATTTTAGCCCAGTGGTCCAGAGAGATGACTGAAAAGTGAGTCTTTTATTTCTTTTTTTGTGTGGTTATTAACAGGATTAAATGTAAGCCATTGTGTACTTAGTACCAATTAGTTTCTCATCTGAGAGGTTCATTATGATTTTTTGTCAGCCTTCGTCTTGTAATATTTGTTTCATTGTTGGACTAGTTAAGGGGCTGAATGGACTAAAGAAAAGTTTTATAGCAGTGCTTTTAAATTCATTGAGAATTTTAATAGGTAGGCAACTTTTCAGATACATAGATCTTGATTAAAAAATGGATCACTTTGAAAATTGACATGGAAGATGGTGAAGTTAAATAACTTGTTAAAAATTTTTCTTTTCCTGTTGTACTTTTCTTTAATTTTAAAATTAGGCTCTCTTTACTATATCAAATAATACTTTTATATTTTTAGAAATTTGCTTTGGTTCTTACACATATATCTAAAAATATGTTCAATTTTGTTGTGAATATGTAATTATTGTTTAGGAGGCACACATTCCAAAAAAAAAAAGAAAAGCATACTTCCAAAATTAAAAAAATCCTTTAAATTTCTAAATGGGAAACATAAATTGTCCTATTAAACACAGAACATAAGAATTCTGAACATAATAAAGATAATTATCAGATGTAAACAAGCCTTGATTTAAAAGGAAGCAGCCTGGAAATTGATTCTTTATGCTGTTATAAATAAGTAAAAATGCAAAGTTGTAGGAGTTCAGAAAAGAGGAGCATACTTAACTTTTTAAATTGCTTATCAATTTGTGGTTTTTTAAAAAATCCTTGACTTTGAAAATTCTATTAAGATAAATTTTTCATTGAATAACATCCCTCATTTAAAATATAATGTTTCAGGGGGGAGGGAGGAGGGAGGGGGGTTCTGGAGGGGGAGCATATGTAAACCCATGGTGATATCATGTCATTGTTTGGCAAAACTAATAAAAAAAATAATAATAATAAAAAAATAAATAAAATAAAATATAATGTTTCAGTAAAATTCTGGACAAAAATTGTTTTTATAAGTTGGATTGGAGATGCCGATTTCAATTAGAAGCAAGAAATATAACCCGGAATTAAAATAGAAGCATTGTTTTGTTAGTAGGCAATTACCTGGGACAGTAGGTTTTGTACCCCATTGTTTAAGTGTGTAACACACTTTTTCACATGACTTCACCTTTGAATGGAAATGCTTGGTTCAGGTTTGACATGGAGTTCGTTTTTTACACGTTAAAAATGATCAGTATTTAAATAAGAGCAATTACTATTTTAACTTACTCTTTAGACGAGTTGCTTAATTTTTCTCACATTGTTTGATATACTGTATTTAGATATTATACCCTTGTACTGACTTCTTTGCTTATTGCCAAAGATTTTTGGTACCTAAATTACTTTATTATGATTTTGGTTATTTAAGATTTGATGATCCAGACAATTATGAAGTATATACATCCTGACATTCAGGATTTTTTCCTTAAAATGGTTTTAGGTATAGTGAATTTACAGCCCTTACTTTTTTGTATTTGTGTATCCAGTTTTCTTAGCTACAAGCACATTTCTATTAAATCTATATGTGGATGTTATTTTTCTTTTCTCTTTAGTTGTAATTTGGGAAGGATTTAGATCCTCCCAGTGAAAAACCTTACTTCTGACCATATGACTATATGCCTCTATTACCAAATTACACCTGTTCTATCATTGTGTAGTAGTCTCTCTTTATTCTCCCTATGCCATTTTTAAAACTAAAAATGTGTGGCAACTGTATTAAGTTGCCAGAAGATTGTTAATTAACAGGAAGTAAATCAGTAGTAACTTCCTCTGGTGATTTGTTATTCGTTGTATAGGAAAGTAGTTTCTTTTGAGAGGGAAATGCAATTTGAGAGGGCAATACAAATGCAAAAAAAAGATGCATTTTTGTTATTCAGCATTCCCACAAGATATTTGGAAAATAAGAGAAATCTTTATTGTAATGGGCTTGTAATATGAAAAGGGCAGATTTTAGAATAAAAGTTAATTTCTTCTTTTTATTACTTTGTATTTGACTTCAGAGGAGGCTATTAAGTTGAAAATCTGACTCAGTAGCAAGTGCTCTAATAGTCATAAAATTTAGGTAATTTTAAATTAGTGAAAACCTTAACTGATTGACCTAGTGTTTGAAAAACATAGCTAATAACATCAACTGACTTAACGACTCTCTTAACTTAAAGTTGAACTAACCTTAGGTATATGACAGAGTAGGTCCAGAAATTAGCATTTCAGATAACTAATAAGGTAGACAATCTGTCTTAAAGATGATTTATTAAGACTTCTGTTTCTTTTAGCATCTTTAGTAGAGCCACTACAGAATATTATTTTGTTATAAAAAATGTTTTAGAGATAACAGACTTTGTAATGTAATTGAAAAATGTGTCCCATGAAAACTACTTTTATCATACTTTGTGTTTCTCTCTAACTAGAGGAAGCCTAGCAAGTATAGAAAACAAAATAAAAAACTTTTTTGACAGTCTAATATTGCATAATGTAGAGATAAAGTTGTGTGATCTTATTTATTCCATGAAATTAAAATGCAAAGTTAGAAATAATAAAAAGACAACCTTCCAGGTGTCTAAATCCCAAGATCATAAATGGAAGTTGAGTAAATAGTGAACAGAATAGAGAACTAATTCTTTTAGTCAGCTAGCTAAATTTTATATACAAAGCATTAAACTTTCAGGCTGTTACATTATCCACAATGCAAATGACCTTTTCTTTTTAATTCTGTAAAAGGCATGACAGTCATGATAGAATTAAAAGTAATAGTTTATGCAGTGCTTTTCATTAGCAACCAAGGAACTATCCGTATTTGACTATATTCTAACTTAGAATTACTTTTCAATGGATTTTTAATGTAAAACAAACGTTTGTGGCTTTTGAAAGAAGAGAGGCATTTGTTTTAACTTATTGTACCTGATGAGTTTTATTTCATTTTGCACAAAGGGTACTATAGATCCTTATCCACAAAAGTAGTCATGTATATACTGTGATATTATTGGTTCAGCCAGGCTCATTGACCACTTAAAAATATTTAGGTTTTAAAATTGCTACTATTTGTCAGCTAAATTTTTGACACATTTTAGCATATGAGAGTTTGTATCTATATCTTTTACTGACTTTAGGTGGTATCGTAAACTATCAGGAATTTTTCTTCATAAGGGCTTACCTGGCGGCTCAGATGATAAAAAATCTGCCTGCGGTGCAGGAGGCCTGGGTTCGATCCCTGAGTCAGGAACATCCCCTGGAGAAGGAAATGGCTACCCGCTCCAATAATTCTTGCCTGGAGAGAGGAATCTGGAGGGCTACAGTCCATGGAGTTGTAAAGAGTCAGACACAACTGAACGACTAACACTTGATCACTTGATTGAGGAAATAAGGCTGCACTTGCATCTGTTGTGACTGTTTTTTAAATCTTATGAGCATGTTGAAGGAGTTGAAAGTCTGTAAACTTTTGGTTATCTCTGATACTTATTGGTAATAAAGATGTAAGTAATCGGAGATAGCAAATAATAGCCAAAGAAATAGATTTCATATCTGTTCATTCAGCCAGCAAATAGTCAGGGCGTTTGTGAATGACTGTGTAAGGTGTGCTGATCCTTACAGAGATGAATCATGCACAGACCCTGACCTCAAAGATCCTACAGTTGAAGAGAATGAGTTGTTTTAAGAGAGCAGTTGGGTTGCACAAGACGAAAGATATTGTTTTGGTGAGGGTGGAGGTGTGTGGGGGGAGACAGAATATGTCATGATTAGGTGGGCAGCAGATTCTTGTTTCTGTTTTGAATAGGGCATTGTTTCTCAGGATGGGTTCCTTATACTCTTAGAATTCATTTTGAGGGAATGGACTTTGATCTCTTTAAGAATTGTTGAGATTTGTATTTTGATGCTTAAGAAAGGAATTATATAAGTCATAAAGCTAACCTTTTTTACTGATAATTCACAGTTGAAATCCCATTTTTTATAGAATCAGACTTTAGTCTCTTGAATGAGTGTTTCTCAATTTGGAATTTGTGAACCAATTTGATGTTCAAGAGAACCTTTCTTTTTTAAATAAAGAGTTCATATTTCTTAAGTTTGAGAAACAAAGGCCTAGGCTATTATTTTGTACTCTTTGGACCACATTCAAATTGATAGCAGGAAGTGACTGGCTTAATGTGAGTAGCCAAGGGAGCCATTTTGGGGTTAATTTTTTTTTTTTTCCTGGAGACAAGGCAATTCAGAAAGGTAGCTGAGAGTTCACTGTAAGTCCCCAAATTCTCTTGAGTTTTTCTGAGTTACCACCGTTTAGGATTTGAATTGAAGTCATCAGCTCAGCTGATGAATGGGCACAGCTTGTGTGATTTCAAACAATAATGAACTGTGAATTTATTAAACAGAGGGTAAAATATTCTGGACATAAACTAGTCCTGTTAAAATGGTGTCCCTTGTAAGGCTTTTACTCTAGTTCTAAATAGCATACTCTACAGTAGTTAAAGTTTTTGTGTAATTGATTACGTTTGGAGTCAAATTTTACTTTCTGCTTATAATTTTATAAATTAGTTTGATTTCATTAAAGTGAATTAAACCTAGATTATTTGGTAGAGTATGGTATATGATTTCGTTTCATAAATTGGTGTGAGCACATAAGAAATAAACAAGTACTATATAATTTGTTGCCACTAGATATATTTGGTTTTCAAATTGGGCAAATAGAACATAGTAAGCTTAAGAGCATCTGTACCAGATATTTCTAACATTGTAGAATTTAGGGGGAAACACTGAAGAAATTCTCTCCTGTTTACTATTCCTCCTCCTTCCCCTCTTAAATATTTTAAGGGTTAAAAACTACTTCCCCTCCCCACAACAAATTAGCAGAACTGATCAGAGCAAGAAGTTTAGATGATAGCTTTCATTCCCTACTTTTTCCTGAAATCAGTCTAGGCTTTTATAATAGGATGGGGAATTTCCTAGGAACTACTGTTTTTACCTGGGAAAAAGACTATTTTAATAAGTGAGAGGAAGCTAGGGTGACATTTGTTCACATTATACATAGAATAATTTTGGTTCATCTGTGGCTTCTTATTTTCCTATAGTGTTTTGCATGTAATATATGCTACTTTGAGGATATTTTATTACTGTCGGAGGTTCTTAATAGTTCATGTGTCAGCTTGCCTTTGCGTGAAAGTATATTTAAATTGCTTTGACAGATACTTTAAATAGCAAATGGGAAGCACATAAATTTAGCATTGTCATGTTCTCTTCTGTTTTGCCATTCTTATTTTTTTTAATCCTCAAGCATTTTTAAGCATTTCTCATAATTTCCTGTGCATAGAAATTCTCTGAAACATTAAGGAGCTGCTAAAAGACTCAAGCTCTAAAGAGTCACAAAGATACATCACTGCTTGACTGCAAACATTTTTAAGAAGTCACTGATTATAATGAACACAGCCTTTAATGGCAGTTTTTCCTCTCCTTTTCATGAGAATGTGACAGAGTGTCATTAAGGTTTTAGAAATGAATGCTCCTGAGGAAAGGAGAATCACTAGGACTACAGTGATGCCCAGTAGGTGGCCGTGGGAGTCTCAGTTGGGCTCTTTTTAGGTTTTTAATCGGGTTGGTGAAGGGGGATGGAGAGGAAGAGAAGGGGAATAGACAGGAGCCTGGGGACACCTGTACACCAGAGCCTTTTACTTTCTCATTGACCCCTTTAAATATTGAATTTGTAGAGTCTAATGTGGAAAGGTAAGCCAAATTCTAAATGTTTTGAAGGCCAATAAACAAAATCAGCCCTGTTATAGTCTGAAGCAGATAATTCTTTTTTTGCATGTAACTTAAACTCTTTCGATATATTAAATCTGAAATTTCATTTAAACTGTAATTCCACTTCTGCTCTGAGGATATTGTTTTAATCCATTGTTCTTTTGTATAGTGACAGTAATTGCCCTGGATATATTCTGCAGGGCAATCAGATTGTAACATGGAAGAGGGCAAATAATAAATGTGTGCATGGAACAGCTATGTCTCAGGACTGAATAGAAAAGCATATTTTTACATCAGACATTGGCATGACATCCAGAAGGCATCAGGTCATATATGTATACAGAGCTTTTAGTGGAGTTTAGAGTGGAAAGAGGAGTTATTTTTAAGTATGCAACCATAATTTCGCCCTTTGAATTTCTTGACACTTAAAACCTTATATTTAATGCATCCTAACATTTAACATCTGTGAGTTTGTGTGATGGTTTTTTAACATTACAGTGTGTGTCCTGGGCTTGAGAAGTTATTTTTCTGTTCAGTAAATCTTAACATAGTGTTTTAAGCAGCTTTTTTTCCTTCCTTGTGAATCAGTGTAGCGTTGGAATTTATAAAGACCTGATTATTTATCTATTTCTTTTCAGCAGGAATCAGAAATTTCTAGAATACCGCAAGTCTATTTCTCAGTGAGAATAAGCCCCCCCTTTTCTTTTTTTTCAGCTAAAATGATCCTTCTGTACTTCATTTTACTTGGGATTTTTTTACATTAAAAAAAAAATTACATTGGGAAGGTAGCTTTCATTTTACTTTTTGACATAGGTACTTAGGTTTTATGAAAAATTATAAAATGACCTTCATGGGTTGTTTCTTGATAGGTTTTCTAGTAGCTCATTGCTGCATGAGCAATTCTTTATTTTGACAGTGTATTACCCCAAATGAAATACAAACCCTCATGAACTCCCTCATCCCCTTTCTTAAGTGAAGAATAGAGACCAGCAGTTTTAATCTCTACTTGGAAACCTAGATTTAAATTAGAGTAAATGAATGGTGATGGTAGCATACCCTGGGAAAGGTTTGAAAATTTCCTTCCCTTGAGTTTTAAAGGTTTCCAGTTATCTACAGAAGGTTTAATACCCTTCATTATTGAATTATGTAGTAAATACATAGGAAAAGAGAGAGACCTGAACTTCCCTCTTTACCTTTTTTTGTCTTGTTTGCCTTTACTTAAAAAAAATAAACTTTTGATTTTAGAATGGTTTTAGGTTTGTGGAAAAATTGCAAAGATAGTGCAGAAACCTCTCATATGTTCTACAGCCAGTCTCTTCTGTCAGTAACTCCTTACACTAGTGTGATGCATTTGTCAAAATTAATGAACAAATATTAGTACCTTGTTATTAACAAGTCTATACTTTATTCATATTTCTTTAGCTTTTACCTAATTTGTTGTTGTTCTGTGATTCTATTTAGAAAACCATGTTACATTTAGTTATCATGTCTCCTTGGCTCCTCTTCCCTGAGACAGTTTCTCAAATTTGTGTTTGATGACCTTGTCAATTTTGAGAAATACTCGTTGGGTATTTTGTAGAATGTCCCCAAATGGGGATTTGTCTGATATTTTTCTTTCAGTTAGTCTAGGTTTATGGGATTTTTTGGAGAAGGATCACAAAGGTGAAGCACTGTTCTCATCACATCAAGTGTAAATACTGTTCGCATGACTTATGTTGATGTTAGCTTTGTTTACCTGGCCGAGGGTAGTGTTTATCTCATTTCTCCCCTGTAAAGTTACTCTTTCTCCCTCCCTTTTTTTTCATACTTTACTTTTTGGAAGGGAGTCACTATGCACAGCTCATACTTAAGGAATAGTGAGTTAATGCTCTACCTCCTTGAGGGTGGGGTACATACATAAACTTTTGGAAGTTCTTCTCTGTCGGAGATTTGTCTTTTCTTCCTCATTCATTCATTCATGCATATCAGTGTGGACTCATAGATATTTATTTTGTACTTTGATCCAGTATTGTTTTGTTGTTTAAATTATTCCAGCTTTGGCCTTTGGTAGCTCTTTCAGTCGGCTCTTGTGTCTCTTTGACATCATCTTATCTTCATTATTAGTATCTGTTAAGTGCTTTCTTACTTTCTGGCACTACAGGATGCTACAGGCTCATCTTACATATTTCTTTCCCTAGACCTAGAATCAGCTGTTTCTCAAAGAAGTGCTTGTTCCTTTTATTAGAGAACGTACTAATCAGGATTTGAGTACTCACTGTGTGTCTTTACATTTAACATAGTTTTAATTAGCATAATGGACTGACTGAAATCAGACATATTTGAGTATCTGATCCTTTATAATATTACATGAAATTCAGTAACTGATTCAGACTGTAGCCGTGTCCCCAATGGTTCATAAGAAAGACTGGGTTTACTTAGAGGTTGAGCTAGATATTTATATTGCCTTGTAAGACTCAATGTAAGACTTTGTTTATGTTGGTGTTTTGTCTTGATTCTTCTTAAAAGTCTTTCAGACTTTTTACATTTGCTTCTAAGGAAACATTCTCTAAGTTTATTAAGCCTTTTGTATCTTCATAAAACTCATACTAATGTTTGACCATAAGCCCTTTTTAAAGTTATCACCTCTCAGAACTCGAGATGTATGTTTTCCCCCCTTTGAGAATGTTTGGACTCAGGGTGGTTTTTAATCGGCAAGTTACCCAAACCTTTGGTACAATTCCTTCCTTGAGTACGGCAAGGAAGGTTTTTAAGCAGTCGTAGTTTAGGCTATATGCATTGTGTGCTAAGATTATATGCGACATATTAACGGATTTTGTTTAAGTTAGCTTTTTAGAGAGACTGCCTAAAAAGGAAAGTTACTAGTTAAGCCCTTTTAAGGTATGGTGATGATTTGTCATAAGAGTCTTTGGAGATCTTGATTACTCTTGAGGGTGGTAGGAGCAGAATTGGGAGCAACCTTCTTTCCTTTAATACTAGTCTCTTTCAATTTTTCCCTTTCCTCTCAGGATTTTTTTTTGTATTTTGTGACTAAATAGAATTTCTCTTTCTCTTCCCTTCTCCAGGCAATCACAATGGCAGAGCAGTTTGGTAGGCAGTGAATGGGTAGGTGATTAAGAGCATAAGCTTTGAAATTGAGACGTAGGTTTGATTTTTGCCACTTATTACTATCTATCTCATTTTGAGCAAATTCCTTAAATTTTCCAAGTCTCCTTTTTCTCATCTGTAATGAAGATTAATGGTGTCTACCTTTGGAGTTTGTTGTGAAGATTAAATGCAATAATGCATGTGGAACACGTACCACAGTCCTTGGAACATTGTAAAAGCTAAATAATCTTAATAACTAAAGTGACTAGCTCTAATCCACTTTTAGAGATGAACTGTTTGAAATGTTGGGGTGTTACATAGGCAAGAATATAGTATAAAGGAAACATTGTTTAGAATTGTATATCTTTAATTGCGTGGTATGTAACAGTTAACTAGTGATTATTAATCTTAGTTTGATGTTTTTCAAAAGTTAAAATGGATGATTATAGCATTTTGTATAATAATCTTAGTAAGTTTTGCATTTTATTTAACTTATTCAGATTTATTAAAGTATAGAGAATTTATAATCTAAAAGTATAGTATATTATTTGACTTTTGGGAAAAAATGAAATCTATTTAATTTTAAGATGTAATCAGAGAGTATTTAATATTCTATGGATACACATTTGTGAGTGTTCTAACTACACTGATTATTGCCAGATTATAAAAGATGGCTGTTAAGATGACATTTATATAGTTCACTTAGCAGTAACTAAGTCAACCATTATTAATTTTATTAGTATGTAATAATAATGCTTTTATAGTTCTATTGGCTTTAGTAGTCATGATTTATTATTAAATATATTCTAGTAAATTCTCTCTTTAAAATATGTTTTGTGTGAATACTATTTTAAATTAAGTTCAGTGATTGAATATCTCATGCTTTCAGTTAAGAGCATTCAGTTCTTTGAATACTCTTTGGTATACTAAGAAGTTGGATATTAAAGAGTACCTTAATTTTTTAAGTCCTCATTCTCAGAGAGCAGCTCGATAAATGTAACCAGATTTCAGGTTCCTATTTATTGATACTTACCTACTTAACATATACTGTCTTTGTGCTCTTAAGTTCTTCCAAATATCTTATCAACTGGTAATGCTTAAGGATGTGAGTACAAAGAATATTTCATTTGGGGACTGCCTATCATGCAGTGTAGATACCCCATCAGTTCACAGGTACTTATTAATTGCTTTCTTTGTTAAGCACTAGAGGTACCTATAAGGTTGAGTAAGACTAGAGTTCTTGATCTGTCAAAAATATCACCATTTGGTCTACCATCCATCCAGAGTGACCCCAACTTTGCTGTAAAGACTCTATTGGCAGTTTGAACAAGTTAGTTCATAGTATTAGCTATTATTTTGTTTTTGTTTTATTTTGATGGGAGATATGTTAAAATTCTTATGTAGCTAAACATTGGAATCAGGTAGGCTTCATCCTCATGTCTCTTGATGGACTTCTTTGCTTTAAGTTATGATTTGCTTTTCTTATTTCTTTTCCAGTTCCATTCTTCCCTCCTTAGTAAAGCTAATTTTTTCTGAATATTTACTTGAATTAAATTTTCTTTTGATTTAAGCCATTTTTCATGAATTTCCTCCAGATACATTAATATTAGATATCTAATTTCTTTTTTTAATGGCCATTGTGGTTCAGTATATTTTGGCTATAAAAAGGCAATTTTAGCTTTTCTTGAACTTCTCTCCTGACCTATGTGTTGGTTCCAAAGGGAGCCATCACATCTTAGCGCTTCCTACATACCGTAAAGCATACAACAGAGTACCTTGTATTTGGCAGATCATTAGTAAATGTTTGTTGAATAGATTCTCTGAATGGAGTAAAATTTTTTTGAAATTCTTTTTTTTGGAATGAACAATCCAAATGACCATAAACAGGTTAAAACTACCTTGCATAAATATTTTTGACTTTTGCTTAAGCTATTAAATTCCTTATGAAGTGGGTGGGTCATTGTTAAAAAGATGGCCATAGTTAGGCTATAAGCTGAGCTCTGTTACTCTGGTAACTGAAAGTTTATGAGCTTTTTATAGTAAATGGATTTCCTGGCCTAAGGAGTTTTAATGGGAATGTTTAAATAGTTATGCTTTCATTGCCATTTTTTTTTCCTCTTCATTTGTTAAAATGGTAATATTGTCACTTTATTCAGCCTTCAAATTAGCTGGTATTTATTTACCTATGTTACCAATGTTCTTTCATTAATACATTTACTCCTCTCTTTCTCCCTCCCCTCCTCTTTCTCTCTCATTCTTTCCCGTCTATCCTCCTTCCTTACACATCAGCAGCCTTGTTGTGACAAAGGCATTGTGAAAGTTAATGAATTTCCTGGTCCAGGGAGTTTGTAACCTAGCACAGTGTTTCTCAAAATGTGGACTGTTGGACCCTTGTAGTTCTTGCAAGATTAAAACTATTATTTCTGTCATAATAAGATACCATTTTCATTGTGTTGATGACTTGCTCTGATAGATAGTACAGAAGCGACAGTGGGTAGGACTGCTCCTGCCTCAGTGCGAATCAGAGCTATGGCACCAAACTATACTAGAAATTATATTCTTCACCACCACAAACTCAGTGAAAAAAAAAAAACATCAAAATGGGTTTTGCTCAATGTCCTTGATGAAGCATAAAAAATTGTTTTATTACATTTCTACCCTTACTGCTTTCTTCTGTTATTCTGTGTTATGAAATGAGTACTGTAAAGCCACTTGTGTTGTATCCTGAAGTGTGATTGTTGACTGAAGGAGGAGCACTTGTTCAGTTTTATGAGCTGAACTAGCCTCTTTTTGCATGAAACATTTTTTACTTCAAGAACAACTGACAAGCTGCCACTATACAGAATTGGGTATTTTATAGACATTTTCTTGAAAATGAAACATGTAAGCATGCCACATCAAGGAGAGTAAATGCCAGCATTTGTTGCCAATGATAAAAATTTGAGCGTTCAAGCAAAAGTTACGATTTTGGAGGGCATATCTACCACTGTGAGTTGGACAAAACTTTCCTGTTTTTAAAGACTTTTCTGATGAGATCAGTTGTGATGTTGACAAATGTGATTTTTTTTATTATTGTGTAATGAAATATGTCAACATTTGGGAAATCTTCATAACTTGATGAAGCAGTATTTTCCATGTGACCCATAGATGATGTTACAAAATTGTTTGTGTGTTAAAAGATCCTTTCATGGTACAAGATAGAATGAAACATTTTAATGTTAACAGAGTACATAAAAGTTCATTGATACAGTTTTATCTTCTACTGCAACTAAGTTTTTGTTAGTGTGTCAAAGAAGGATAGTTACAGTTATTTGAATAGGCTATCCCTTTTTCAACTTCATATATATAAAATTTTATTTTCTTTGTAATATTTCAGCCAGAGTAACAAACCACAACAGATTGAAGGCAGAGGCAACTATGAGAATCCAGCTGCATTTTATTAGGCCAGTCATTAAAGAGGTTTTTAAAACACAGCCACTCTTCCTACTAAACTTTTTTTTGAAAATGAAGTTCTTTTTTTACAAGAATGTTATGTATATTAACATGATGAATTTATTATGTTAGATAAATTAATGCTTGTTTCCAAAGTTGCTCAGCTTTAGTTTCTAACATGGTAAATATTGATAAATGACCCTTTATCAAAAAGGCTCTTAGAGTGCTTAGTAATTTTTAAGAGTATGAAAGAGTCTTGAGACCAAAAAGCTTAAAATCCAGTCATCTAGTATAAGCATATAGGACAAATACTTAAAGGATGTTTGAATAATATAATGATAATTTGAATATGATAACTGAGAATGATATAAAATTCTTTGTGTTCAGGGAAGAGAGGGAATTTATCTCTTTCTGACAGGAAACCAAGAACACTTCATGAAGAAGGTAAGTGTTAAACTATGTCTTGAAAGAGAATGTGTAGGTTTTCTGGAGATAGAGGAGGATGTATAATGTAGGGAGAATCAAATGAATCCTGTTCATTAAAATTTTTTTTTAATATATCTATATAGATGACAGATACAGTATTACTTCTTCCTGATCGAGAATTGGTGAATTGATTTGTAGAAATTGACTGACCATTTTTAGAGAGTCAGCTTCTTTGTAATTATTTCTTCTTCATTGCCTGTCATTTCTCCATGCAAATCAGGCTTGGTAAACCTTTGGCTAAATGCAGAGAGTTAATGTTTCTGTTACATCTGTAATTGCAAATATATAATGTGGACAATTGTGTTTATTGGTTCTATCCTAAACAGAATCTCACAATGGCGTTTTATTTTATGAAAATGCCTTTATGTTTGTCTACTGTGTACATTTATATTCTTCTGTCTCCTTCCCCCCTCACCTCGACCCTTCTTTTTCATTCTGGTTATCTATTTCTTTCTAGTTCACTTTTGACCTAGCTGACTTGTGCCTGTAGTTGATTCTCTGATTCCCCCCACTTTTTTTCATTTTTCTTGTCTTCTGTTCTTCATTATTGAACTAGAATAGATCAATATACTTACTCTTTATGTAGTAAATGGGTTTTCTTTTCCTTTTTCTTGACATAAAAATCAGAGTAGTAATGTATTTTACATTTATATTCCCAGAAAAAAAAAATCTCATCAACAGCAGACCTTGAAACGCATGTGTGTATATACAGGCACACTTTTTTCTTTAGAACTAGAAGCTTGAGATTTTTCTCCTAACCTACAGTGCTTTTTGAGGGAGCCCATTCAGGTTTCTTAGTATTTTCTGTATTAAGATCTCTTTTGAGTATTGAGGTACTGAAAATTAAATGTGATACTTGCATTCACTAAGAAAATATGGATACTTCTTTGTTGATTAGAGTAGAAAGCTCTTTTTGTTTAGTAGTATCAGAATCTGTAGTCATTTACCTGATTAAAATGAAGAATCATGAAAAATGATATGTATGAACATTATACAAACTATTTAAACTTAAAACATGTTTTAAGTTAATGAACACTCATATGCCAGTCTTTTGGTATATCAGAACCTTTTTTCCTGAGTATTACTGTCACTCTGCTAACTAAAGTTTTTCATCATATTTCTTTCATAAACCAATGTTTTGGAACAGCATACATGCCCAATCCACCCCCTACCCTGTATTAGTCTTTTTTTGTTGGTTTGCCTACTCCTAAGTTGACATTAACTTTGAGCAATTCATTTAAATAACAGCCTTTTCTTTTTAATCATTTCATTTGGTTTACATAGCACTTAGCTAAATTATATATCACAGTGAGAAGTGCAACTGGCATAATTAGGTTTGGAATGAATAGAGACTATACTTCAGCTGGTTAAAGCAGAAGTGAGGAGGTGAAATTAAGAGTGAACTACTTACTCATGAGCTAGTATTCTGTAGCATCAATATATTTTACAAAATAAGTTGAGAGCATTTTAGTTATTGGATTAAGTAAAGATTTGTTAAGAGCATTTATTGTAACATTTTGAGTCTAAGCAATGTTCCTGGACAGAAATTAAATTAAAATGCTCCAAGGAGTAAAAAAAAAAAAAAAAAAAAAAGTGTATTCTATTTCTCCCTTTCTATTTCCCAAATGTTTAGTTGTGCTAGATTCCCAAAGAAGTTGTTTGGTTTTAAGCACTTAAGCTCACATCAAACAAGAACATGTAAGCAGAACAAATTTGATGAGTGATGCAAAAGGGAAGAAACAAATACCAAAAAAAATTTTTGCTTATGAATGGTGGTGGTGAAGAAGAGGATGTAGAAATGTTGAGTGTCTAGTGGGAATATAGAACAGAGTAAGTTTGTCTAACAGGTTTGAGAGTTATTTATATGACATTTCTCCCTTGAGACTTGGACATTTTATCATGAATTTTATAGTAATGGACATAATAAATGCATATATTTTTAGCTAGTATGGAAACAAATGTTTCTCTGGAGTGACTTGACTAATGTGCTGTTTATTACAAAGATAGTTAAATTATGAAACTACACTGGTAGCCTTCTCATCTTATAATTCTCCTTAGGCTCTATCATTTGAAGAATGATTTTGTACAGAATGTGTGAAAGATCAAGGAATATGAGGCAGCTTACAGTTTTTTATAACTTGGTTTGCAAGTGGCAACAAAATATATTAGTTTGTCTGCTGAATAAAATTAAGCTTATTTTTCTTTCTGCCGCGTATTAATTGTATTATAGTGTGCCACAGCCACTTTGAATGCAATCCTCCTAGTCTTGGAACAGCAGCCAATTCCAGGAATTAAGAGAATTAGGTTACTTTGCCTAGTGGCACAAAACATACCCAAGGTATTAAATCATTGGCTTGTCTGGGGCACAAACAGAAATAAAGTTTAGAGATAAAAGTTGATTTGCATGCTGTTCACATTTATACAGCTCTAACAGGTATATTTTTCTGTTTCTGTCTGATTCATATAATCCTTTTTGAAACAGATTTTCAGTTGTAGTTTTGTCCAGAGATGTAGAACTTTAATAAAATTTTAGGATAAATACAAAATTTAGAATTCATCTACAATAACTTGATGCTATTGTTGACTTTGAAAGTAGTTTAGTCTTCCTTTAGAATATTTAAGAAAATATTAAAATATGTGGTTACCTAAAATGGCTTTTAATTTAAAATTTTTGAATCACCTATTAACCTGTTATATCACTTAATGTAAGAAGCCAGTTTGGTAAAAGGAGAAATGGTAGTTTGATTTGAACTTCAGTATTTCCAAAAAATGATGTTGCTTTTGTACTCAAAGCAGTAGAATCAGGAATGAGGTGATAATATGAGAACCTTTTGATTCTGTTAATTTTGTTAAGGTAGAATTTAGCCATCTTTTATAACCAGTATTGTGTCTCTATATAATTTTATAAGATTTGGGGGAAATTGTTTTTAACTTTTCACTCTTCAACTCTGAAGATCTTACAGAAATCTTTGCCTTTCTGTACCTGTAACTGTTGCTATGCCATCTTGAAGCTACAAGCATGTGGGACAATGTCTTTTTGGTTCCCTGAATCAAATCTCTGATCTCCACTCTGCTCTAAAATAGCTTGAGAATAAGAAAGAAAGAATTGCTTTGGAATAACTAATCAGTCCTTAGGGGGTCTCTGGCAAGTCTGCAAAGGAGTACAGATAAAGAATGCAGTGATTAATTAGAAATAGCCTATTTATAATGTGGATCAGGCTTGACACAAATCCGTGAAAAATTTAAACTTATTTCTTCCAAATCAGAATTTCAGGGAGTTCCCTTAAACATTAAACATGAAGGCCTTCTGTATTCAGAATGCCACTGTTATCTTTGCTTTGACCCTTAATGGCTACCAGACCTCCACTCTTTTTGCAGTGTTTGAAAATATTGCTTAAAGAATGTTGCAGCTGGAAGGACCTAAAAGGTAAGAATTTCCCAAATCCTGTTTTATGCCAGAATTTTAAGAATATCTCCCCAGGTTCTACCCCATACCTACTGAACTAGAAGCTATGTGGGTGAGACCCAGGATTCTGTATTTTAACAAGTCCCCCAGTGTTGGGCTGGCACAGATTGATTGGTAATCACTGCTTCAAGGCCAGTGCTCTCATTTTCTAGATGAAAAATCTCAGGCTCAGAGGAGATAAGTGACATGTCAATCTATATTCAGTTTGGTCCTCTTCTCTGCATTGCAGCCATAAAATACACAGTCATTTGAGGTAAAATCATGATAGCTACAGAAATCCTTTAGTTGGTAGACCATACTCAAATGTCTCTTAAGAGCTATTACTTCTTCACGTGACACTTCAAGATCCTGTCATGGCAGACAACATTTCTTTTGCTATGGAAAGTGGACATCAAATCTTTGGCAGGAGAATGATCCAAGGATCTTGTCCTTCATATTAGTATACTAGAATGAGCACAGTTAGGTACTTCGGAAAGTTGTGGAGATGTTTCAAGAAAAAATATCTCTTAATAAAAACGCATGAATGAAGTGTCCTTAAGATGACTTAGCAAAGTGATACTTTTGTTTAGAAAACACCAAAAGTTTGTTAGGGTATAATTGACATACTTCAAACATTTAAAATACACAATTTAATACATTTTGTTATATGTGTATGCACAAGAAGCTGACATCATTCAAGATAGCAGATATATCCAAAACCTTCAGAAGTTTCCTCATGTTCCTTTGTAATTCCTTGTCTCTTGCCTCTCTAGGCCTTTCTTCACCCCCAAGGAACTACTGCTTTCTGTAATGGTAGAGTAGTTTTGTATTTTCTAAAATTTTATATATGTGGAATTAGAGAGTAGGAACTCATTTTTTTTTTTTTTTGAAGTGGAAGGGTTGGCTTGTTTTGATCAGCATAATTATTTTGATATTCATCCAGAATGTTGCAGGTCTCGACACTTATTTGTTATTGCTTTGAATCTATTGTATGGATGTACCATAGTTTATCCATTCCTCTGTTGATGGACATTTGAATTGGTTCTAGGTTTGCTTATTACCAAAAAAAAAAACAAACCTGCTAAGAACATTTGTGTGAAAACCATATATAGACATATGCTGTTATCTTGAGTAAATACCTAGGAGTGGAATAGCTGAATCATGTGGATAGGTATATTGATCTTGACTCATAACTTTACCAAAAACTGCATAATAGTTTGAGAAGTTTTGGGCTACTTTGTTTGATTTTTCTATGTTGCTGAACATGTCATCTGTGAATAGTTAGACTTTTGTTTCCAGTTTGGATGACTTTTATTTTTCTTGCCTTATTGCCCTGAATTAGGATGTCCAGTACAATGCTCAGTAGAAGTGGTCAGAGTGAACATCATTGTCTTGTTCCTGATTTTGAGGAGAAGCTGTAGTCTTTAACCATTATGTGTAATGTTAATTGTAGGTTTTTTTGTAGGTACCTATTATTGATTTGAGGAAACTTCCTTCTATAGTTTACTGAGCATTTTTATAAGAGACGGATATTGAATTGTGTGAAATGCTTTTTATATGTTTTATTGAAATCATGTAATTTTTGTTAATATGAATTACATTAATTGTTTTTTTGAGTTAAAGCAGCCTGTATTCCTGGATTAAGCCATACTTAGTCATGATATATTAAATCAATCTGCTAATGTTTAGAATTTTTGTATATATATGTTAATGAGGGATATTTGTAGTTTTCTTTGGTTTTGGTTTGAGAAATACTGACATCATAGAATGAGCTAGGAAATATTCTGTTTTCTGAAAGAGTTTGTGTAGGATTCGTATAATTTCTTTCTTAAATATTTGGTAGAATTAACTAGTGAAACCATCTGGGTCTTGAGTTTTCTCTTTGGGAAGTTTTTTAAACTACAAATTCTTTAGGAGGCCTAGAGCTACTTGTGGTTAGTCACTCAGTCGTGTCTGACTCTTTGGGATCCCATGGACTGTAGCCCACAAGGCTCCTTTGTCCATGGGGATTCTCCAGGCAAGAATACTGGAGTAGGTTGTCATGTCCCACTTCCAGGGGATCTTCCCAACCCAGGATCGAACCCAGGTCTCCAGCATTGCAGGCAGAGTCTTTACTGTCTGAACCACCAGGGAAGAGCTACTTACTTAGGTTATTTCTTCAGTAAGTCTTAGTGGTTCATGTTTTTCAAGGATTTAAAAAATTTCATCTGAGTTGTTGAATTTATTGCCCCTGTGTTGATCATAATATTTCCTGATTATAATATGTTTAGAAGAATGATGCACTCTAGTGATATCACCTTTCTCTGTTTTTTTTTTCTCCTTGATTTGACTAGATTTAGTCAATTTTGTTGATTTTCTCAAAGAAGTTACTTTTGATTTCTAGTTGTTTTTAGCTTTGATCTTTTTTCTCTTTACAGTGAATGTTATTTGCTCTTAGTTTTGTAGTTTCTTAAGGTGAACATTAAGGTTATTGGTGTAAGACCATTTCTTTTGTGCTATACATTTCCTCCTAAATACTCTTTTAGCAGCATGCTGCAAATTTTGATATGTTGTGTCTTCATTTTCTCTCTGTTCAAAATATGTTCTGGTACCTTTTATGATTTCTTCTTTGATCCACAGGTTATTCCTAAGTCTGTTTGGTTTCCTTATATATTTTTGGATTCTCTAGAGAGCTGGTATTAATTTTTTATGTAGCTTGTATATTAAATAACAGTATACATACTTTGTATGACTTGAATCCTTTTAAGTTTATAAAACTTACATTACAGCCTGGAATATGATCCCTCTTGATAAATGATCTAAAAAAGAATGCCATTTAGGTCAAAATTGGGAAGATTTCAGCAATTAATCAGTGTTTTTTCCTTTTTTTCCTGTCTCACCACTTTCGGTATTTCAGTTATATGTGTGTTAGCTCACTTGAAATTATCTCATACCTCACTGCTGCTATTTTCATTATTTTTAAATCTTATTAATTCTTTTTTTCTCTATGTGTTTTATTTTAGATAGTTCTTACTTCTATGTCTTCAGGTTCATTAATTTTTTTCTTCTGCTGTGTCTAACTGCCAGTAATTCCACCCACTTCCACCTCGTATTTTTAATCTGAGATGCTATAGCTTTCATCTGTAGAAGTTTGATTTGTATCCTTTTAAAATATCATTCATATTTATACTTAATTTTTGTACATGAGAAATGCAGTTATTACAAGTGTTTTATCTCCTAATTTTAACATCTGGGTTAAACCTAGATTGATACATTGGTTTTTCTCTTCACCGTGAATCATATTTTCCTGCTTTTTTGCATGCCTTCCAATCTTTGATTAGATGCCAGACACTATTTGGTACTGATTACTTTTATATTTCTATAAATATTCTTGACCTTTCTTCTGAGATGCAATTAAATTACTTTCTAATTATTTGATCCTTTTGGGTCTTCCTTTTAAGATTGTTAGGTGGGAACAGGACAGTATTTAGTCTTGGGCTAATTATGCCCAACTACTGAGCAAGACCCTTTAGGGTGCTCTACAGAGCATCCAGTGAATTAGGAGATTTTGCAGCCTCACTGGTGAAAACAGGTACTATTCTCACCCCACTGTGGGTGCGTGGTACTAATCTGTCTGATCTTTTTATATGATTCTTTCCCCAGACTCAGATAGTTTTCATACACACATGCTGAATACTCTACTAAATACTTAGTGGGGGTCCTGTGGAGATCTGTGTGATTGATTGTTTCTTTCCCCTTTATTACTGTATCATTTGAACCTAACCTGCCTTGGTCTTCTAGGTTCTTGGCTTTTCTCTTAAACTCTTAGTATTTGTTAGGGTTTGCCTGGGTTCCCACTCCCTGTCCTGTGGCTTGGAAACTCTCTCAAGGCAATAAGCTACAGTAATGCTAGGGTTTACCTACCTGTCTCTCAGTGATTTTATTGTCCTTTATTGCCTGATATCCAGTGTCTTAAACACCATTGTTTCATATGTTTTGTCTGCTTTTAAAATTTGTTTTGGTGGCTTCAGGTGGGCTGGCAAATCAGATCCTTACTACTTTGTCTTAGTTGGAGGCAAAGGTTTGGTACTTACTCTTGATTTGTATATAATTTCTTGAGGTTTGACTTTGTGCTATAGAGCACAATAGAGCATTTCATCTGTTTCCCTAATGGTTTATGTATTTGGATGCCAGAAAGCTTAGTTCTAAATCTTCTTATTGGGAGAATGGCAGTTCACTTTACGTTTGCTATCTCCTTGTAGTTTTGGCATATTCTAGCATATTCGTTACTCCTGATGCCTGGTAAAATGAATTACATAAAGTACTGAATATGGGTTTATGGACTTAATAAATTAACTTTTAAAAGGCCAGGACCCTTCCTGTTTCCTGAGACATCATTATAATTGTATGTAGTTTATGTAGCAGCTCTTTGAACTGTTGGAAGATTTTCTAACAAGTTCCTGTTATTGTTGCTGTGTTAAGCAATAATTTTGGTCTTGATGGTCAATGAACTGGAAAGCCTAACTGTAAGTTCCACTCTTTATCAGGAAACAAAATACAAAGGTTATATAGTCAGGACCTTGCCTATAGTAGACGTTAAAATGTCTTGTTCTACTAGTATTATATCATCTTTCTTATCTTTTTTTTTTTTTTGAGAATTGATATCAGCTCAGGGGAACCATCCCATTGATGTCAGGAAGGCAGTTATTTGTTGACTAAAATTCTGTTACTCTGGAATAAGTTCATTCTGAAAAGACACAAATATTTTGTTATGAGAATGGAGCCTATTATTTCACTAGAGACCCACCTGCTAGGGGTGAGTTGTCATCCTGAGAAATGCTTGGAAGACTTTAAGAGACTCTTACCTGTTTTGCAAGCCAGATGTCTGCCAGTTCCTCTGACCCTAGATTGAGCTCCAGTGGAATTTCACTTATGGTTGCTTGATCTTGACTCTAATTCCCCTGGTTATCCAGCATTGTGGTTTTGTAATTAAAAGTCTTCAGAAATTCCTTAAGATATATTTGCTTTCTTAAAATCATTGCATAATGGTTTCTGTAATGTGGGGTTATTGTTTCCAAAGAATATGTTTTTTATTGTATATATGTACTACCATTCCTTTAGATAGAAAGTAGGCTATAAAGAAAATTTCTAAATTACGGATCTCATTTCTCATTAAATTATTGCTATATTCTTTTTGAAAAAATTTTGAGGCAGTGGAGTATGGAGCAAAGTCACTGGGGCCCTGATCCTGTCGGTTTGTCTTATTCTGTCTTCTTGGTGCCCTGTTAAGTTTACCTTTCTTCCCAAGTTTAGTGAGCTTATTAGTGGTAGCAGTTTCTCCTTTGGTATTCCTGTGTCAGCCTAGTATGTAAATTTGTAACATTGAACAATTGGTAAATTAAGAAATTTAATGTGTCTACTAACCATATGAAAAAGGCCACAAATTAAAAGCTCTAGTTCAAATTACATTAAATGTGCCAGTGTCTTTGCCAGTTCTGTTCTGTTAGGATTTCTTTTATCCCAAAGTGAGAAGTTTAACCTGGCCAGTCACTTTTGCAAAGAGCCAGGCATGTGTTTCCTACTAGTTGTCTTATAAATGTGTCTTTGATAGAGGTGTTGCTGCTAAGCCTTTAAAAAAAAAAATTAACTAAAAAAATTAATGCTGAGGTACCTACCACATTTTTTCTCAAGCAAAAATAAAAACGTATTTGAGAGGAAGAAGGGATACTTAATTCTAAAATTTAGGAATGCGTTATCCAGTGTCTTACAAGTTTGATTTTTTTTTTTTTATGGAGTGAGATGTTCATTAAAAATGAATTTTTGAAATTATAGAATCTCAAGGATGAAAAAAATTAGAAATTACCTAATGCTACTTAATGATATTAAAAGTAGATTTGATATTACTGCTATGGTTATTTAGAAAACAGTCCTTATTTTTAATGCACTTTTTTGATGGCTCAGCATTAAAGAATCTTCCTACAGTGTAGAGACACAGGAGATGTGGGTTTGATCCATGGGCTGGGAAGATCACCTGGAGGAGGCAAATGGCGACCCACTCCAATATTCTTGCCTGAAGAATCCCATGAACAGAAGAGCCTAGCAGGCTACAGTCCCTGGGGTCACAAAAAGACACAGCTGAGCAACTAAGCGCATGTATGCTAAAATAGTTTGATCTGGAATGAAGATACATTTTTGGTACTGGTGAGAATTAGGTGGTAGAATGCCAACTCAGACATTTTTATTGTTGCTGAACTGTTAGCATATTTGTAAATACTGCATTTAAGTGTTGTGAATTTCTATAATAGACATAATATAGGTTAATTTAAGTCTTTATTTGGCATCTTCTTGAATGACTTCTTTGGAGACTCTCTTTTTTGGCTGATGTTGCCTCAACCAGAGGATCTTGAGTTCTACAGACTAGTCACTGATAAGTCCTAAATGTATTAACTTACAATAGTTTAAGAGGTTACCTTTTCAGTGTAGTTTACATTTGATTCACAGCAATGAGTTTTTTCAGGTGGAAAAAATTATTTTTGGGTAGATATATTACTAGTATCTCTTAAATCATACTGATAAATTATCATTTACTCTGTGGATGATACTGACCTGGTCGATTACCAACTTCATTAAATAAGAGACATTTGTATATTCAATTGTTTAATGAAATATGATAGCTGTGTTTTATAAGCCTCATGCCTTTTAAAGTTAAAACATGCATTTCTGTATCTATCAGATTATCAGTTTAAGAACAAAATGAAAATTAGAGGCATGTATGGGCCTCCCTGGTGGCTCAGTTGGTAAAGAATCTGCCTGCAATGTGGGAGACTGAGGTTTGATCCCTGGGCCAGGGAAGATCCCCTGGAGAAGGCATTGGCAACCCACTTCACTATTGTTGCCTGGAGAATTCCATAGACAGGAGGAGCCTGGTGAGCTACAGTCCATGAGATTGCAAAGACTCGGACCTGACTGAGCGACTAACTTTCCCTTTCATTTCATATAGTAAACTAGATTGTGTACCTGTTACTTTTACTCATTTGTTTTTTTCCTTCTTTTAAAAAATTTTTCAATTGATTTAATTTAAATAATTGCTTTACAGAATTGTTTTTTCCTTCTTATCCCCACTCTTTTAAGTATCATCTGCGAGTGACTCCAAAGTCTGAATTACAATCATACCCTTCAGTCATTCCTTTATGATTTCCCCATTTGAGTGTCTTAGAGTCATCACAAACTCTGCTCAACTCATCTCTATTTTTAAACTGGTCTTACAGTGTTTTAAATGTGTCAGTGGTATCATCATTCCTTAGTCACCCAGGAAAACCATTAACTGCTGTAATACACATTTATGACAATGTTTTAATAGTATTTGTTTATGTTTATTAGTTCAGTAAACATTTATTAAACTCCCACTTATATGCAAGGAACTGGAGCTACACAGATAAAGATTTCATCTGTTCTCTCTAGGAATTTGTGGTCACATTGGGTAGAGACAAGTGAAAAATTGTGCAGCAGATTACTAAGCACTCTGGTTAAGCACAGCATGCATAGGATGCTATGGGGAGAAAAAGGGGGGCACCTTCCTAATGATGCAGCTCAGGGAGGAAAGGAAGGGAGCTGGAGTGACATTTTGGAAGCCCACATTACAGTAAAACAATACATTTGGGAGAAATGTTGAAAGGCATGACTTTTTAGGAAATAATTTGGCATTATCTGAGGCTTGAAAGAATGATTGATTCTTTTGTTGCGTCATCCTAAGGAAATTATCTGAAATAGAGAAAAGTTCTTTATATATAAATGATTTGTTTTTATAAATATTTTTACTTATAAATAATCAATGGGCAGCTACCCATTGTTTTATAATCACTGTGAATGGAGCATGACTGTTGACAGTTGTGAATTGGTATGTTGTATCACCTGTAACTTATATGGTATACATCAGCTATGCTTCAATTAAAAATAAAGAACGCCTGATTCTGTGATTTACAGGATCTAGAGGATACGTTACCCAGTCTGTTTTTCTTGTCATCTCACCATGAAAATATATGTTTTCTTACTCTTTAAAGTTCTTTTCTTTTCTCCTTAAGTATGTATGTGTAAACCTTGTCTGACTTGCAACTGCGTCTCTGAACTGAGGACTCTTGTTCATTTTTCTCTTCTACAGCTTTGGCTTTCATTTTCTGTGATTCCAAATTAGGCCTCTGCCTCTGCTAGTTTGGTCTCACTCCTAAGAGTTCGTCTCTCCATTTTATAGCCTGTGTCCCCATCTCCTAGAAAACTGTTTTATTCCTTTCATTATGAATAGATAGAATTGTCTGTCTTACAGACCATATGACCTGGCCAGCCTTTTCGCCAAGTGTTAATATTTAATACTAAGTTAAGAAGTAATTTATTAGTTGTGTTTAAATACTACTATTGTAATCACTGTTTTTCTGTCTTTTATTGAAAATGCAAACTATTAGGTTGAATTATGTGAAATTGATATACTGGCTGAATGTGGCAGTTTCACATTCTTCAGATGAACATTTTTTTTTAGCCTTAAGGGTTAAATATACTTTTATTAAGTTAGCCTGAGAACTCTGTCACCCCATAGATTGTTGCTTCAGTGCAGAAAGGAGCATCAAGTTTTAAATAATAGTCTATCACTGTATTTTGGGAAACACAGAAGGTTTTTATGTTGGTGGCTTAGTATATCCATCCTTTTGTAGTCTTCACCTTGGAATATGCATCTTTTTCATCAACAGTGCTTCTAAAGTCAGTCACTGCCTTCTGCCTCTGACTGTTTAATCTGTCGCTGTTTAAACATTACAATGTTCCTGAATTATAGAGGTCTTTTAAAGCCAAAGCTATTTACAGAAAGAACTGAAAAGGCACAAGAAATGTAAATCTCAAATGGTGGTAGCATAACTGTGAATGCTGTACCTGGGAAGACATATCAGTTTGGGCTGCCACAGTTTATGCAGAGCAGAGGCCTTGGACCAGTGGTTCTCCGCCCTATTAGGATAATCTGGAGAGTAAGAAAACTGCTGTTGCCCAGGAATTCTGATTCACTAGGACCTGGGCAGCAGCATAGAAAAAGTTCCAACATGTTTGAGTCTAATGGTTAGTTCAAATTGAGAACCTCTGTTTTTGACCAACTTTAAAATAAGAGTCAAGTAAGAAATATATACAGATTTGAAAAAATCACTATAGTGTTTCAAAGACTAATCTTTATGCAGTATGAGAAGCACAGCTGGATGTTTAAAAAATATTTATTTGTCTTTGCTAAGTCTTAGTTGAGACACACAAATCTTCCATCTTTTGTTGTGGCATAACAGGATATGGACATGTCAGTCCAAATCCATTACTCCTAATAGATAAAACTAAAAGAAGGAAGGAGGGAAAAAAATAGAAAAGGAAGAAAGGAAAGTGAATGATGGTGGCATGTGAACCTCTATACAGTCAGCTGTCCTATCCACTGTTGGTTGGATATGGGAAGCCGAATGCATCGATACAGAGGACTGTTTCCTGGAACCAATCTCCTGTGGATAGGAGGGCTAACTGTATTTCACAGGTTATGAGGATGAAACTAAATTATAAGTAAGATGTAACTTGGTACGTGATGTTGGAATAATTCACAGTAAATGTTACAAGTTCAGCTGTTGTAGCAAGAGTATTTGAATTTACAAATATAAGCATAGAAGTAAATTTTAGGTTTCAGTGGATAGAAACAACTGAGATAGATTTTTTTTTTTGGATGTTAGCATTTCAGTTGTATAGGGAACTACAGAACTACAACTGCCTAAACTGGACTGGGCTTAATTGTAGGGTGAATTGACAATATTTTAAAATGTGGTGTTTTTGTTGTGTATAAATTTAATGATCTGTACTAAGTGATGTCATAGTCATTTTACAAAGCAATGTAATGTTGCTTGTTTTATATACTTCTTGATAAAGTGTTTTATTTCCCCTTCTTGTGTTTGACCACATAATATCAAGGGTATGCCAGTCGTTGATTTTTGCCTTTTACTGTAATGTTTGATTTTTTCCCTTAGCCTGGGGTGTATCTTGATTTTCAAAATAACCAGCCATGCTATTTACATGAAACATGTGCATACCCATGTAAATCTTCATTGATTCCCTGAGAGCTGTGCTTTTTCCTTTTTCTTTTAAAAATCATTTATTTATTTATTTTGTTGACAGCCTTAATAATGTTTTCATAAAATATGATGGATTTATAAGTCTGTTTAACATGCCTTTCCCTTTTTGTCTTAGCGCTTTGCTTCTAAGTTGCAGATGCAGTGGCTGAACAATAAGCTGTGTGGTGTGACAGGTAAATTTCCCAATTTACCTGCCGTAATAGTGTGCTGTGTAATGCCATTCAATCATCTCTGAATTTTACTTGCCTGATTAGTTGAGTGAAGCAGATTTTCAATTTAAATGTAACTTCATCTGCTTGATTAAAAATGTAACAGAACATTATCTGCTGCAAATAAATTTCAGTGGAAGAGATGATTTTCCCTGTTTAAAAATAACATCTGTTTATACTGGCTGGAAGCAGACGATTAATACTTCTCTAATTTCGAGGTTTACCAGTCCAGCTCACCTGTCTCTTTGCATGGATAGTTGAAATTGATGGCTGTCGAGTATAAACATTTACCTGTTGATGTTTAGTTGATGGATTTCTTTTTTAAGGATAATACAGAATCCCATCATTGGGCATTCATTTATTTGCTGCTCATCAAGATGATTGACAGTTTTGCCAACAACATGGAAAAAGGATCTTTCTTCATGATGCATACGAGAAAAATTTTACCCCTCAGTGATGAGTGCCCTACAGAAAAACAGATTCTTGTGAATTCTTCTTCATAGTTAGTATTTATTTGAATTCTGAGTTTAGAGTCCCTGAGTATAATTTAAGTCAAGTGTGTAGTAAATGAGAGTGGGTAGTACTCTCCTGCTGGCATCTTTCATCAAGTGATTATATGTGTAGGCCAAACAGACAAGGAAGGAGAAAGATAGGAAAAACCAGAACGGTTATTTTTGCTCAGTGCTTAGCGTAACGTTAGGCATGTAGTGGACCACTCAGTAAATATTTATTGGCTTTGAATTAAGTATTAGGCCCATGGTATATTTGATATTCTACACATGAGACAAACTGGATTTAATTGGTTTAAATATGTAGTTAAAAGTTACAGCAAAAAAAAATTGTAGAATGCTGGTTTGTCTCTCACTCATTTCTTAAATGAAATTTCCCTGTGGGCGCTTATTAGAAGTAGATTTTCAAATGGAGACTTCTATAAATATACTCTAAAATTTTACTAAGTAAAATTCATTAAAAAAAATTATTTGGCTCTGTTGGGTCTTAATTTGGGCACATGGGGTCTTAGTTACTGGACCAGGAATCAAACTCCTATCCTCTGCATTGAAAGATGAACTCCTAACCGCTGGACCACCAGGGAAGTTCCAAGTAAAATTCATTTTAAAAAATACGTATATAAAAAAATTCTAACACCTAGTAAAACAGTTGTATAATTCAATGATTTTTAGTATATTTAGCATAGAGGAAAAACAGTATTTTTGAGAAACTGACATAGTTCCATAATCTCAAAAAAGATTGGTTTTTTTTAATGCTTTGAATTTATTTTGATAGAGTATTCTGAACCTGTCACTTGTAGAGAAATAATTTTGTGTTGTTTTGATAACATTTTTGTTGTCTTTTGTCATAAAGCAACTAAAAATATTATTGGCATAAAAGTTACTGAATTGACATATTGGAAACTCTTGTTTCAGTTGTAATATTAGGAGTTCCTGACTACATTATATATAATTTAAATAAACATTCTATAATTTATATTTTTCAAGTAGATATTTGAGATTTATATGAAAATATTTGAAATCAGATGACAGTTAATCAGTCTTTGCTTCCAAACAAACGGGGTAAATTTTAACCTTCAGTCAGTTTTTCAACATCTTAGATGATTTGGTTGTTTTATTTGCAAAAAGTAAATATTTGGAGGTTGAATCTTTTTAAATTCATCAGAATAATTCTGGATATTAGTAGACGTTTTTGCCATAGTGCTTTAGGAGAGCAACTCAAAGCATAAAAATGTAGATAGTTAAGAAGCATATATATTTGGTATATTCTTAAATTTTTCATTGTAATAAATTACTTTAATCTTACTTAAATATTTAAGTGAAATATGAGACATGTAGGTTTCTTTAAAAAAAAGCTAGATAAAGTCAACATAAGAAACTTAGAATATTTTATGCTGTAGCTTTCTTTGTACTTCCTATCTATTTACAAAAGGTAGATGAGGTTTTCTGTATTTCACTTGATTGGATAATATTTAATGAAAAAGAATAAACTCAGAAGAGCAGACTCTATCTAAAGAATATACTGTTACTTGAAATTGTATCACGGTCTTTTGAGTCTTCAAAGACTTGTGCTAGTACCTCTGTGATTAGTTTTAAACTTTAAAACTTTGTCATGCAGCTGTATCTTAAGACGTGGTGAAATGACAACATTCATAGCAGCTTTTTTTCGTAATAACCAAAACATGGAAAAATAACACAGATGTCCATCAGTTGATGAGTGGATAAATTGCAGTATATTCTTAGACTGGAATGTTATTCAGCCATAAAAAGGCATGAGGTACTGAAGAAGCATGTGTAAACCTCTAAAACATTATGCTGAGTAGAAGAAGCTAGATATAGAAGGCTATCTGTTCTATGATTTCATTTATGAAATGTCCAAAATGGGCAAATTAATAGAGATAGAAAGCAGGTTAATAGTTGCCAGGGGCTGGAGGAGATAGGATTGGGGAGTGACCTTAATGGATATGGTATTTATGGAAGATGTTCTGGAGTTAAGTCAAGGTTGAACACCTTTGTGATTATATTAAAACACAAAATTTTATACTCTGAAAGGGTGATTTTTGCACTGTGTGTCTTATATCTCAGTTTTTAAAAAGGGGTATGGGAGTATATAAATTTCTGGTGTGTGGAGAAATTACCAGAAGAGCTTTGTCATTATTCATTTTTGTTTCATAGGTAAGTTCTTAATCTGATGCTGAAAAGAATGAGAAGTAGAAGTTTGAGTATGGCTTTTTTTTGAGATTTAAAAAATATTATGAAAATGTAATTATCAGTCTTTTATAAAACCTTAAACATAATTTTAATTTTTATTAATCATGGAAGTATACTTCAAATGTAAGCTGTACTTTAGTATTATTTTTACTTATATGCTTTTACATATCATTTAAAGATCCTTAGGTTATAGAAATTTAAAAGATGAACATAAGACAGGCATGTGGAAAACTGGCTGTCTTGAAATTGTGCTATCATTTTTTGAGGTTTTAGTGTACTTGTTTCAATTTGAGAGATTGACAGCCTTTAAGATGTATTGTAGACAGTATGTTAAATTGTAGAAACATCCTGTTGGAAATATTTAGGAAAATAAGAACAACTTTATATTCAAATCACTGTAGATATTTGTGAAATACAAATATATTTTCATAATACATTAAGTTGATGAAAAATGTTTCTTAGCAATTTTTGCATTAAGAATCTTGTAAACCAGCATTAGCTTTGTAAAATGTTCATGTCGCCAAAGTTAGGGATTTTAAAAATTTATTAAATAATAGTACCATGTGTACCTTTGAAATTGTGAGAACATTCCTTTTGTGACTCAGAGGAGAGAAACTAAATACTTGAATATAAAATGTTAGTTCAGTTTTCGAAATCAATCCAACTGTAAAATATAGATTGTCTTAGAGGTCAGTCATACTGAATTGTCTCCTTTATTATTTGAAACATGGTTTGTTTTCAACCTGCTGCAGAAGTCCTTTACCTTCAGTTATATTTTAGAGCTACCGAGTACATTGCTGGGTTGACTCTAGCTGTTTAACCCTTGGGTCCCATTGGCATCCTTGTTTTTTAAATTGAAGTATAGTTGATTTATGATGATGTGTCAATCTCTGCTGTTCAGCGGACTGACTCAGTTGTATACATATATACATTCCTTCTTTAAAATGTTGTTTTCCGTTATGGTTTATCCCAGGAGATTGTATATAGTTCCCTGTACTTTACAGTAGTGCCTTGTTGTTTATCCATTTTAAATATAATAGCTTGCATCTACCAATCCCAAATTCCCAGTCTATCTCTCTCCCTACCCCATCCCCTTGGTAACCACAAGTCTGATCTGTGTCTGTGAATCTGTTTCTGTTTTGTCCACTGGCATTCTTAGCGACTTAATTTAGTAGCTTGCTCTTTTATATTCAATTGAATCATTAAAAAATGGTATATATTTGAAGTTTTTTGATCTACAGAAATAGCTTTATATGGTTCACCTCAACATCCATTTTTGCTCAGGTTACTAGGCAAGTATGAGTACAATTTCAGTATTAATAATAAACATTTATGGTACTTTTATGAGCACCTTACATATATTCATTTCATCCTCACAGCAACCCAGTGAGTTAGTACTTGTATCATTTCATTTATAGTTGAGGAAATAGGTATAAAGAGGTAAAGTAATGTCCCTAAGTAAGTGTGAGTTTCAGGATTTCAACCCAAGCAGTCTTGCTCCAAAGCCCACACACTTAACGAGAATGCTGTGTTGCCTTCTACTCTTAACACTCCCCCCACCTTGACTTCACCCTTTGGCAGTTTTGTAAACTCATGCCTAGTTTGTTCTCTTGCCTTGAGCCTCTCTTCTTTCCCTACCCAGTGTTAGGTAGTCATTGGACTTATATTGTGTTATTCCAAATGTGTTTTATAACTGCAGGAATAGAGATTCAAAGGAGTCTTTTAGCAGAATCCATTATAACTGTATTGTGTATGTTATGTTGTAAATTTCAGAAGCCTTTTATCTTCATATCAGTTCAGCTAACACTTGTTGAGTGCTTTTGTGTCAGATCTTATTATGTAGCAACTTAATATGTGTAATAATGTTGTTAACTGAATTGATAAATCTAGGAATCAATTTATGACATCTAAAGATGTGTAAAGTGTTTTGGCTCATCAGTAAGTTGTTTTCCTGTTTTATTCAGTTCTTAATGGCAGTTTTCCAGATTCCCATTATTGACTTCCATCAATGGGACAAACATTAAAAAAAAAAAAAAAAGCCAGAGCTGGGAGAGCAAGAAGTGTTCCATTTTTTACTGGTAGGGCTTGGCAGGATTTTGTTTCTCCTCTCCTGGTCACAAACTCATCCTGAATCCCCTGACACCCCTTTCTGGAACTCTTTCCTTTTGTAGTTGGATTTAGAAGGGAAATAGTATCAATACTCTTACCATGGCAATTCAGTTCATTTCAGTCACTCAGTCATGTCTGCCTCTTTGTGACCCCATGGACTGCATGGGCTTCTCTATGCATTAGCAGGTCCTAGAGCTTGCTCAAGCTCATGTCCATTGACATGATGGTCGGTGATGCCATCCAACCATCTCATCTTCTGTCATCCTGTTCTCCTGCCTTCAGTCTTTCCCAGCATCAGGGTCTTTTCCAATGAGTCAGTTCTTTGCATCAGGTGGCCAAAGTATTGGAGTTTCAGCTTCAGCATCAATCCTTCCAATGAATAGTCAGGACTGATTTCCTTTAGGATGGACTGGTTTGATCTCTTTGCAGTCAAAGGGACTCTCAAGAGTCTTCTTCAATACCACAGTTCAAAAGTTATCAGTTCTTTGGTGCTCAGCTTTTTTTATGGTCCAACTCTCACATCCATACATGAGTACTGGAAAAACCATCCTATATGGACTTTGTTGGTAATGTCTCTGCCTTTTAATATGCTGTCTAGGTTTGTCATAGCTTTTCTTCCAAGGAGTAAGCGTCTTTTAATTTCATGGCTGCAATCACCATCATCAGGGCAGTTAGATTTAACATACTATTTAAATCACCATGATACATCCAGACTTATTTAAAATCTTATAGTCCATTGCAGTGGTTTATGTATCTGATTTGCTAAAGGGATTTGTAAATATTGCATTTACAAACATCTGATTCTTGGGCTGATAACTATCTGGGTTGTTTTGTGGGTTTCTTACATTAAATGGAATGACCTTGGACAGTAGACCTATTGGGCCTAGGGAAACTGAAAGTCTACCTTAACGAAATAAACTAAAGCCTAAGGGTTCATTTCAAAATAGGGAAAACTGAGGCCAAGTTGGGCAATTTTTTATGAATGAAATTATTCTTTATTGAATTACTATTAAAATGACTTATTTGCATGTGAAACTATCAGGCCCGGTGTTAGATTATCAGTAGTTACTAATACCCATTACAGTAATAGTGGATGGGGATGGGAGTTCTCATGCTAATTTTGGTGTTCCAGAGCTTAAGGAAGCAGCCATCTTATATTTAAGTTATTGCTGATTTTATTATTGTTTGCTGTTGCTGTGTATGTGTGCTAAGTCACCTCAGTCACGTCCAACTCTTTCTGACCACATGGAGCCTGCGGCTCCTCTGTCCATTGGATTTTAAATAAGTAAACCTTTGACTTAAACATTGAAGCAATGATTAATTATGAATAAATTTATCTAGGCAAGAATTTCCATCATGAGGGACTTAAGTAATAGAAGGGGATAAACTTGGTGAAAATTGAGATTAAGTGATCTATACATTGCATGTCTTAAACTGGTTAGTTAAATTGGGTATGTTATTTAGATTAGGCATGTCAGCCCACTCCAGTACTCTTGCCTGTAATCCCATGGACAGCGGAACCTGGCGGGATACAGTCCATAGGGTCACACAGAGTTGGACACGACTGAAGCAACTAAGAAGACACACAGGCAGTTTTTTTTTATAAATACTTCTTTATAAAATTTAAAATAGTATAAAAGAGTATCAGTTTATGGTGGCGGTAATATTGTGTTCCCAATAACTTATACTTTGTCAGATCCTGGTGTCCATTCTCATTCCTGTTTTTGGATTAATCCTCCCTGGCCAAACCAAGGATTCAATATTCAGTTTATCCTTTGTGTAGGTAATGCTTAGGAGTACTGTGCTGTGCTTAGTCACTCAGTCGAGTCCGACTCTGTGACCCCATGGACTGCAGCCCACCAGGCTCCTCTGTCTTTGAGGAATCTCCAGGCAAGAATACTGGAGTGGGTTGCCATGCCCTCCTCCAGGGGATCTTCCCAACCCAGGGATAGAACCCAGGTCTCCCACATTGTAGGCAGATTCTTTACTGACTGAACCACCAGGGAAACCCAATGCATAAGAGTAGGGGTATAAAATTAATTTGTCTTTATAAATCTTGGTTCTGCTGATTATGTAGGCATTAGGCAAATCACCCCACCCTGCTGTGCTTCAGTTTCCTGACTTACACAATGGAGGCTTGTTATGAGGATTAAATGACTTTATGTACTAAAGCTTTGAGAACAGTACTTGCTGTGTAGTGTCATGTGTTAGCTACTGTTACATGTTTCTGACATTTAAACTTTGTTGGCCAGAGAGCTTGGCCTTCAGGCTTCTTCTCTTTTATAGTCATTTTCTGCAAGATTTTATTTAATTTCTGTCTCTCCTGATAACTTAACACTATTTCCTCTGGCTTCCCCATTCCACCTCGTCTTTACTGAGATGTAGTTGACAGTCTTCCATATTTAATAGACATCCTAGGAAATCAGATCTGAAGTCTGGATTTGGCTTCCCTAGTCTCTTAGCCCCTGTACTTTTTCACCTTAGCAGATAGAAGCTCCATTTTTCCAGTTGCAAAAAACCGCTAAAATAATCTCTGTCTTCTCTCTCACACGCAGTGCATCAGTAAAAATAGTTAGCTTTGGGGTATATCTAGAATCTGACCTCTCATCACTTCTGTAACGGTCCTAGTTAGATATGATTTTTTGATGGATTATTGCATAGCCTTCCAACTGTTCTTTCCACTGATATTCTTGCCCTCTTACATTCTACTTTCCATGAGGCATATTTTCAAATAAGGTCACATTCACAGGTACTCAGTTAGGTTGCTCAGTCATGTCTGACTCTGACCCATGGACTGCTGCACGCCAGGCCTCCCTGTGCATCACCAACTCTAGGAGTCTACTCAAACTCATGTCCGTTGAGTTGGTGATGTCATCCAACCATCTCATCCTCTGTCATCCCCTTCTTCTCCTGCCTTCAACATTTCCTAGCGTCAGAGTCTTTTCAAATGACACAGCTCTTCTCATCAGGTGGCCAAAGTATTGGAGTTTCAGCTTCAACATCAGTCCTTCCAATGAACACCCAGGACTGATCTCCTTTAGGATGGACTGATTGGATCTCCTTGCAGTCCAAGGGACTCTCAGGAGTCTTCTCCAACACTGCAGTTCAAAAGCATCAATTCCTAGGTGCTCAACTTTCTTTATAGTCCAACTCTCACATCCATACATGACTACTAGAAAAACCATAGCCTTGACTAGATGGACCTTTGTTGGCAAAGTAATATCTCTGCCTTTTAATATGCTGTCTAGGTTGGTCATAGCTTTTCTTCTAAGGAATAAGTGTATTTTAATTTCATGGCTGCAGTCACTGTCCACGGTGATTTTGGAGCCAGAAAAATATAGTCTGTCACTGTTTCCTCTGTTTCCCCATCTATTTGCCATGAAGTGATGGGACCAGATGCCATGATCTTAGTTTTCTGAATGTTGAGGTTTAAGCCAGCTTTTTTACTCTCCTCTTTCACTTTATCAAGAGGTTCTTTAGTTCTTTGCTTTCTGCCATAAATGTTGTGCCATCTCTATATCTGAGGTTATTGGTATTTCTCCCGGCGATCTTGATTCCAGCTTGTGGTTCTCTGCATATAAGTTAAATAAGCAGGGTGGCAATATACAGCCTTGACGTACTCCTTTCCCGATCTGGAACCCATCTGTTGTTCCATGTCCAGTTCCCGATCTGGAACCCATCTGTTGTTCCATGTCCAGTTCTAACAGTTTATTCCTGACCTGCACACAGATTTCTCAGAAGGCAGGTCAGGTGGTCTGGTATTCCCCATCTCTTTCAGAATTTTCCACAGTTTGTGGTGATCCACACAGTAAAAGGCTTTGGCATAGTCAATAAAGCAGAAATAGATGTTTTTCTGGAACTCTCTTGCTTTTTCGATGATCCAGCGTATGTTGGCAATTTGATCTCTGGTTCCTCTTCCTTTTCTAAATCCAGGTTGATCATCTGGAAGTTCATGGTTCACACTGTTGAAGCCTGGCTTGGAAAATTTTGGGCATGACTTTGCTAGTGTGTGAGATGAGTACAATTGTGCGGTAGTTTGAGCATTCTTTGGCATTGCCTTTCTTTGGGATTGGAGTGAAAACTGACCTTTTCCAGTCCTGTGGCCACTGCTGAGTCTTCCAATTTTGCTGGCATATTGAGTGCAACAGTTTCACAGCATCATCTTTTAGGATTTGAAATAGCTCAGCTGAAATTCCATCACCTCCACTAGCTTGTTTGTAGTGATGCTTCCTAAAGTCCACTTGACTTCACATTCCAGGATGTCTGGCTCTAGGTGAGTGATCACACCATCGTGGTTATGTGAGTCCTGAAGATATTTTTTGTATAGTTCTTTTGTGTATTCTTGCCACCTCTTCTTAATATCTTCTGCTTTTGTTAAGTCCATACCATTTCTGTCCTTTATTATGTGCATCTTTGCATGAAATATTCCTTGATATCTCTAATTTTCTTGAAGAGATCTCTAGTCTTTCCCATTCTATTATTTTCCTCTATTTCTTTGCACTTAAACTAAGGAAGGCTTTCTTATCTCTCCTTGCTATTCTTTGGAACTCTGCATTCACATGGGTGTAGCTTTTCTTTTCTCCTTTGCCTTTAGCTTCTCTTCTTTCCACAGCTATCTGTAAGGCCTCCTCAGACAACCATTTTGCCTTTGTGCATTTCTTTTCCTTGGGATGATTTTGATCCCTGCCTCGTATACCGTGTCACCAATCTCCATCCATAATTCTTCAGGCACTCTATCAGATCTAATCCCCTGAATCTACCTGTCACTTCCACTGTATAATCATAAGGGATTTGATTTAGGTCTTACTGGAATGGCCTAGTGGTTTTCGTACTTTCTTCAATTTAAGTCTGAATGTGGCAATAAGGAGTTCATGGTCTGAACCACAGTCAGCTCCCAGTCTTGGTTTTGCTGACTGAATGTAGCTTCTCCATCTTTGGCTGCAAAGAATATAATCAATCTGATTTTGGTGTTGACCATCTGGTGATGTCCATGTGTAGAGTCTTCTCTTGTGTTGTTGGAAGAGAGTGTTTGCTATGACCGGTGCGTTCTCTTGGCAAAACTCTGTTAGCCTTTGCCCTGCTTCGTTTTGTACTCTAAGGCCAAATTTGCCTTTTACTCCAGGTATCTCTTGACTTCCTCCTTTTGCATTCCAGTCCTCTGTAATGAAAAGGATGTCTTTTTTGGGTGTTACTTCTAGAAAGTCTTGTAGATCTTCATAGAACCATTCAGCTTCAGCTTCTTCAGCATTAGTGGTCAGGGCGTAGATTTGGATTCCTGTGTATTGAATGGTTTGCCTTGGAAACAAAGATCATTCTGTCGTTTTTGAGAGTGCATCCAAGTACTGGATTTCTGACTCTTGTGTTGACTATGATGGCCACTTCATTTCTTCTAAGGGATTCCTGCCCACAGTAGTAGATATAATGGTTATCTACTATTAACCATGAATTTAACCCATTACAGTCCATTTCAGTTGCTAAAATGTTGATATTCACTCTTGGCATCTCCTGTTTGAGCCCTTCCAATTTGCCTTGATTCATGGACCTAACATTCCAGGTTCCTGTGTAATATTGCTCTTTACCGCATCGGACTTCACTTCCATCATCTGTCACAGGTACTGGGGGGTTATAGTTTGGACATATCTTTTTTGAGAGGGACACTTCAATGTACTTCAGAAAATAGGAGTTTGTATTCCTTGTATTTAATTTTCAAAATTTCTGTTTGCTTAACATCTTGTATTATGCAGTAAGTCTGTTGCATGTTTATTTGTGACATTTGGGGATTGTATTATTTCTCACCCTTATTACTCAGAAAAATGAGCTCTTGCCCTTTTGTGGTGGAATTTTTGAGTAGGAAGGAATCTTCTTTGTTAATCTTTTACCTTTCATTTTTTTCCACGGTATTAAAAATGTGTTCTAAAGATACTGTCAAATAAATGTTTAATTTAATATATATTTTTTTTAGGTTTTTACTTCTTTAATTTTACCTTCCTTTCCCACCTCTTGTGGATAGCTCATAAATAAATCTTAAAATTTGGGGTAGGAGAATTGGGAGATGTTAATCCACTTCTAAGATTGACATCATTTTCAAAGTAACTGATTCCAGAGATAAGGAGAATATATTTCATTTAATAGCTATGAGAGATGGATTTTCATAAACTTTCATCCAAAGTAACTAGATTCACACATTCAATATGAAAGGGTGTCATGAAAATGTAAAGTTCATTAGTATGCAGTATATTTTTATCCCTTTGAATGTAATTTAGAGATTATATGCTATAATAGGATTTATGTATGACATTATACTGTTTAATCTTTAGGGTGTTACATCAAGGACAGTTGACAGTAACTGAAGTTTGCCTGCATTTTAAGAATGTATTAGTATTATGGATATCATGAATTTTACTTAAAAGTAAACAAAATTCATACTCTTAAAATATTAGCAAAGTCACTTTTTTTCTGCAGGCCAAGAGTAAAATCTTTAAGAAATAGCAAGATGAATTAAAGATGAAATGATTTGTTTCTAAGGTTAGGCTTTAATTAATTCATAGGGGATGATTTTGGCATTTCTTCAAAATATTTGTTTTTGTGTTTCTGAAATTGCACCTCCTCAATAATCTAGCTGGAATTTATAAAATGGAATAGATAGTTCCTCTTCTCCAATTTGGAACTCAAAAGGAGCTCTGACTTCCAAAAGGTAAGTATATTTTTCTGTCAGGAATAACTTGCCATTCTAAAATAAGACAAACAAAAATAATGGCCCAAGGAATCTTCAGCATTTTTCTTTTGTAAAATAAATACACTGTTATTTTACTGGCATAAAATGTGCATTTTATTTGACCTCATTTTAAAGAATTTGTTTTAATCTCATTATATATGATTTCTTTTATGTTGGGTTTGAATAGTTTGTCAGCTCCTAAAAGGGCAAAGAAACTCTTTCAGCTTATGGCCTTGACAGTATAAGGCACAAATAGATACTTACAAGCTCTTTGATGTCATTGTTTCTACTTTGGGAGAGGAGAGGGTCGATGAAAATGTGCAAAATATGCAGGTAAAGATCTATGAAAATCAGAGTTTTTTACACAGTTGCTCTTCTTAAAAGATGCAAGCAGCTATTTTGCAGTCTTTTTGCCCTGTTTGAGTTGAGGTTGTTTGATACAGTTTTTGTGTTCTGTATTAAATGTACAGGCATTGAAAAACCTTTTAACGTTTTGCTTTCTGTTTTCTAACATATTTTAAAGATCTTGAGGAGAATGACTATTACCATTTCCGTTGCTCATCTCATTCCTAATGTTCAAGTTTCATTCTGGTGTCATTGCTTCTCTCTGAAGATTTTCCCTTAGCAGTTCTTTCAGAGCAGATCTGTTGGTAATGAATTCTCTTAGTTTTCCTTCACCAGAGAGTACCTTTTTTTCTCCTTCATTCCTGGAAGCATGTTCTCCCTGAATGTAGGATTTTGGGTTTACAGTTCGTTTCTACCAGCACTTAAAAATGTCATTGAATTTCCTTCTGACCTCTGTGGTTTCTGATGAGAAATTCTCACAGTCATTTCAATTTTATTCTTCTATACGTAACAAAAGTAAAGATGAAAATTTGAGTTTTCAGCCATTGTTGTTGTTCTGTCCCTAAGTTGTGTCTGACTCTTTTGTGACCCCGTGGACTGTAGCCCGCCAGACTCCTCTGTCCGTGGGATTTCCCAGGCAAGTGGAAATACTGGAGTGGGTTGCCATTTCCTTCCTTAGGGATCTTGCCAACCCAGGGGTGAACTCGTGTCTCCCATATTGCAGCAGGTTCTTTACCACTGAGCCACCTGGGAAGCCCTTCTCAGGCATTATTTCCTCAAAATTTTAATTTCCAAATATAGATCTCTAGTTAATGCCACATAATTCCCTGAAGTTTTTGGCCTTCTAAAATTTTGTCTCCCTGTTCAGCATGGATATTCTCTGTTACTCTGTCTTCAAGGTCACTAGCTATTTCCTCTATCGTATTTATTCAGCTATTAAGCCTATCTGAAGGGATTTTCGTATTTGTTACTGTATTTTTTTAGTTTTTAAGTTTTCCTTTTGTGTCGTTATACCTTTTATTTCTTTGAAGAGATTTTCCATCTTCCCACTCATTTTAAGAGTGTTTACTTTTACTTACATTTTCATAGTAACTTCTTTTTAAAGTTTTTATCAGATAAATTTATCATTTGTGTTATATCATGTTGCCATCTGTTAATTATCTTTTCTCATAAAATGAGGTATTCTTGTCTCTTCATGTGTCATGTTATTTTGGATCATATCCTTGACAATTTAATAAGTATCCGTACATTATGAGACTGTGGTACATTAAATGGGCAGATTTAGAAAAACATTTCGGACACTGGACTCCTTTGCAATTTATGTCTTTCTAATTTGTCATAAGTAAGAGTTCAGTTCAAACATCTAACATATTTTCAACAAGCTTCTTTTTTATTTGTTGTACTTATTAGAAGTGCATTAATATAGGTGTGCTTCTCTAAGAGTTTAAACTCTGGGAAAATATCTGTGCCCACCCCCACCCCCACTCCATGCTGTCTGCCTCTGCTCTCTCCCTGGCTAATTAGAATTCCACAGGGCATTAATAACCATTTAAATTAATCGGATTATACCTGCAGTTGCCAAAGGTGAGGTTAAGACTGTTTAACCCCCTCTTGATGAACCCTAACACCAATCAAAACTGGATAGGAATTCAAAATTTTATTTTCATTTCTACCCTGAGGAAGAAAACATGAAAACTCCATGGCATAAAGGCTTATACAGACTGTTCCACCTATCCATTTGCAGCAGTCTAGTAATGCAAGGAAGCCCTTCCATTAATTTAGCCTTCATTAGGAGACCAGAGCTAAACAGTTTGATCTTGTGAAAATACATTTGCATTGTTAGTGAAAGCCCTTTGGGGCAGAGCTGTGGAAAGCCACCTAATAGTAAATAATCCTTTAGTGTCATAAAGAGCTAAAAATTATCTTAGCAACTGATGTTGCAGCAGTAATTTGACAAGAGAAATCTCCCAAGAGACATTAAGCGAGTGGAAAAGCAACTATAATTCACAGCTATAGATAAAAAGGAGTGGAAACTGAATGACAAGTCTTAAGAGTCAGAAGAAACTCTACCATAAGAGAAGAAACTACAGGTTATCTAGTCTAAACTCCCTCATAGAGTTGTTCTTTCTTCCTCCAGCATGGTGGACATGGCCACCTAGTCCCTGTGCACACATCTCAGTAGCAACAAATAATAATATGGCAGCCCATTACATAATCAAATGATTTGTCATTGTCAGAGAATCCTGGTCTGAAGTTAATACCTGTTAACTCACAGAGCATTATTCAAATACAGCTGCATGATGGACTGTCTCCCTCACAGTCCATTCCCTGACTCCACCACTAGATCAGGTATATGTTTTTTATATTTAAAAATATATTGGAGAATAAAATGTTTAATAACCATGAGTGTAAGAAAGCACTCTTCGTACGTGGTTGAAGTTGAAAATTTTTAAACAATAAAAGGAATCAGATGCAATGTATGTTTTTCCATGTAACAGACTGTTTTCAGAGAATTATTCTTTTTACTGCTAATCTGTGTATCAACAATGGAAAAGCCTTGATTCAGAAACTAAGAAAAATTAGTTGGTTTAAGAAAAAGACATCTACTGGAATCTGCACAACCCTACTTCAACAAAGATATCTGCTAGTCAATAGATGTCATCCCCTACACCTGTCTAAAATGACTCATTTCTTTTCCTGATTACCACTTATGGATTTTTCTCTTCTTAAAAAAACTTTACACAAAATGTAAACTTCATACATTGGGATTATTCTTGGGTCTGGATCTTTTCTTTGAATGAAATAAGCTTTGGGATGCTTATTTAGATGTTCAATGGAACAGTGTGGAGAACAGTAATTGTGTTTGGGCTAAAGAATTAATCCATTTAGTCATGGGAAGCATTAGCTTTTCCTTAGCAGCTGAATTGTGGTGAAACTTCAGGGCTGTTTTAGGATTTTAGCCTCAAATAGAAACTTAGAAATGAAAGTTTATTTGTATAGATGAACATATGCTTTTGAATAATGAGCTATTGAATTGATTTCAATGAAAGTGAAATTGTTTTCAATTCGCAGTTCTTATTTTATCTTTGACCATGAACTGAAAGCTACATCTTTGTATTGCTCAAATTAAGAAAAAAAAAAGGTTTTAAATTCAGAGAAATACATTCTAACAGAGAAAGTGGTTTGATAAGTAAAAAGTCAGATGGCTTCAGAAAGCACTTGTAACTTCAAAAATTTCTGATGGTTACTGTTACATTTTTGTAATAGAACTACTTTTATGAACTAATTAGTCTCTTAAAGTCGATAAGTTTTCTGCATTTTGATACCTCACAGGCCAAGAAAAAAAGGATATTGGGAAAGTCGTATTTCCATCTCAGAAGGATAATTATCCCAGAGTGTTCAGATGCTCAGTTGTATCTGACTCTTTGCAACCTCATAGACTGTAGCCTGCCAGGCTCCTCTGTCCATTGGATTCTCCCAGCAAGAGTACTGGAGTGGGTTGCCATTTCCTCCTCCAGAGGATATTCCACACTCAGGGATCGAACCTGCGTCTCATCCATCTTCTGCATGTCAGATGAATGTAAAGGTAAATTCTTTACCACTAGTGTCACCTGGAAGGCCCAGTTATTCCATATATTTGATGAAATATTTTTTTAGTTGTAGTTTAAAGGATTTGGTGAGAGGGAACTTCCTGAATGATATAAGCTACCCACATATAGACATCTCTACTGTAGCCTGCTGAGATCTGTATATTGAATATTTTTTTTAAAACCTTTGTGCTATTGCAGCCTGTCTATTCATGTTGTTGGATTTTCCCTTTTGTTTCATATAACATTTTATATGTACTACCAGTTAACATATTTATGGAGCATTCACTATATGCTGTAATAATACAGAGTTGAACTGTACTGAGATGGATGGATAAATACTAAAAAAAAAAAAAAGGACTAGTTTCAGTCCAGACTTTCAGAGGAGTAAGTTAAAGCTGTTTAGCTTACCTCCAAACCTCTTTATAAGCTTCCCTCAAAGAATTAGCCCTATGTGTGTGTGTATGTATGTGTGGGAAGGAGTCCTGTACCTTTTTACTCTCTCAGTAGAGTTTTTTTAAATAACAGATTTATTGAGATATAATTCGTCCATTTAAAGTGTGCAATTCAGTGGTTTTTAGCCTATTCACAGAATTGTGCAACATTCACCATAATTATTAAGTAACAACATAACATAACAACATAATAACTAAGCAACAAGAAGCCATCTTTGGGGTTTCCATGGTAACTCCAGTAAGGAATCTGCCCGCCAAGCAGGAGAGGTAGGTTCAGTCCCTGGATCGGGAAGATCCCCTGGAGAAGGAAATGTCAGCCTACTCCAGTATTCTTACCTGAAATATCCCATGGACAGAGGCACCTGGCAGGCTGTAGTCCATGGGTTCATAAGGAGTCAGACATGACTTAGCGACCAAACACCACCACCACACTGTAATTAATACGAAAACATTTTATCACTTCAAAAAGGAATCCCCACTGGCATCACTCCACCAGTATCCCCAAAACTCTCAGCTCAAGGCAATCACTAATGGACATTTTGTATAGATTTATTTGATACGTGGTTCTTTGTGTCTGGTTTCTTTGATTTACCATGTTTTCAGGGTTCATCCATGTTGCAATAGCATATGTCAGAACTTAGTGCCTTTTTATGACTGAATAATATTTTATTGTATGGGTGTACCACATTTTGTTTAACCATTCATCAGTTGATGGATATTTGGGTTTTTACTTTTTGGCTACTAGGAATAATCCTGCTGTGAACACTTGTGTACAAGTTTTCCACTGAATTCTTAATTCTCTTGAGTATATAACTAGAAATGGAATTACTGGCTCCTACTCATTTTCTCTTTTTTAGAAAGCATTATGTTAAGTTTAGTATCTATTTCTTTCCTTCTGATCTCATTGTGTCTCTCCAAATAAGGCCCCGGTTAATTCTCTGACTCTCCTAGTCTCTGCCTGCGGAAATTGTATTTATCTTTCAAGCCATGGCTCAAATGTGTCTCCTTTATGAGATCATTTCCAGTCTTACCCACCAAATAATTATTTATTGTATTAATCTTTAGCACTTGATGAATATTGCTGTTGTATCAAAGTTTTATGATGGTTACATAATGTGGTTATATATATTAGTCTCACTAAACTTTGAATTCTTGAATATAGTGATTGTCAGAAATCTTTGTTTCTTTGGTATATGTGTAGCAGAATGCCTGGCATACAGCACTTAGTAAGGATTATTGGCTTAACTTTTTACTCTTCTGGTTCACTTTTTCCATGATATAAATCCATCTCACACACTACTGATTTTCCTATTCCTTACACTTGCATTCAAGACTTCATTGTTTCCACCTCATCAACCAAAGCACCTGTTTCCCCAGAATTTCTTGTTTTCCAGCTTCATCCTGCTTTTACCCCTGTGCAGAATTTTATTTTCTCTTCTGTCTCAGCCTTTTAGTAGCCTTCTTACCTTTCAAGCCCTTTGTCAGTTAGACATATTGCTAAATCACATTTAAGGATGTTCATCTATATACCTAGGGTTAGCCTAAACTTTAGAATCTGTATTATGGGCATTTATCTTGTTCTCTTAGATATAGACCAAGGGACAGAATGTATATTTAGTCAATCTCTAATTTTCAAAACCTGTTTTACAAATAACTGGTACCAGTAAAAGACAACCAACATCTTCTAGCCACCCAAAATAATTTTCCTCTCCTTCCTACTCCCCACTTCTGCTTTTCGTTTTTACTCTTGTTGTTAAGATGCCATTTTTTCCCTTGATAGGTACATTCACAATTTTTATGGTAAAGTAGAAGATAATTACTTCATTCTTTGCTAAGGATGGGCCCATGAATGAGTTGCTTCATAAGAGGCACTCATCTGAGTAACTGTATGTTTGCCAGAGAGGTACCTAGGTAACTCAGTGCCTTAGGGTGCCACATGTTTCCTATGCATGTTGTATTGGATTTCTCCTTTTCTGGAGGACGTTTATTTGTTTATGGCAGTTTAAGGATACACTTTGAGGCTCCTAGGTGGCTCAGTAGTAAAGAATCTGCCTGCCAGTACAGGAGATGCAGGTTCAATCCTTGGGTCAGGGAGAACCCCTAGAGAAGGAAATGGTAACCCACTCTAGTATTCTTGCTGGGATAATCCCATGAATAGAGAGGACCCTGGTGAGCTGTAATCTATGGGGTTGCAGAGGGTTGAACACGACATAGTGGCTGAGCACAAGGGTACATTTTAGTTTGCATTGATAGAAGCAATGTTAGCTAGTACTCAGATTCGGTAAATGGGTGACAATGTGATGATAAAGCCAATCAAGATCAAAGAGATCAAGATCAAGATCAAAGAGTTATATTAAAAAAGAGGTGTAGAAATATACTGTGGCAGAAAGACTGTAGTAAGTAGATAGACTCTGGATTCAGATAGATTAGAGGTTTTTCTTTCATTTTGGTCACTGTTAGCCTCAGTTTCTCTGCTATAAAAAGTGGAGATTATAGTACAAAGATTATTCATTAGGAGTGAAGGAAAACCTGTGAAATGCACTTAGCACAGTAACTGCACATAGGTACTGCTACATATAGATATTAATTCTTTCCTCCCTGCAATGTTTATTAATTCAGACTGTTTCCATTGTTTTACTTTTCTCTGCTCTCAGGAATTCCCTTCTCCCCCTTCTTAGTCAGTCCAAATCTATCACCTTACCCGAAATCTCATATTCTCCATTGTAGCTTTTCTTTTGTGACCTTTGTGACCTTATTTTCCTCATCTTCAAATTGAAAGATTGAACTGAAGGCTTAGCCCCTTTCTCCTCTTCATTATGAGTCTCAGAATCATACTTAGGCATTGATACTATTCTTTGAACTCCTCTGGCACTTTACTTGCCTGTACCACACAATTAAGCACTCTAATTGATCTTGTAATTAGTGTTAAATTTTCATATGAATATGGATGTATTGAGAACATGCTATAAAAATTGGACCAGTGCTACTTTATCGGTGTTTATCATTTGCACCATAGTGACATTTGAATATAGAAGGGAATGCTGCTCTTGTTGGGTCATTATTTTTAATAGAAAATTGAATGATGGTTAGAACCCAGATTGAAATACTAAGTTCTACCTTGATTTAGGAAACAGTACAGAGGTCGATGAGAGGCTTTAAAAGAGTCTGCTTGGTAAGACTTTAAGGTAGAGTAGAGTTAAACAGAAAGAACCTTGTTAACTCAAGAAGCTTCAATCATATAGGTAGAGAAGCATGCAGGGTGAAAACTGGGGATTTGGTATAGAGAATTGAACTATTTGGAGTAATGGTATTCCAGAAACACATCTGAAAAAGTAATACTGTGTGGGGTTAAATTAATACAGATTCTAGAGGATGGAGAGGATTGGGGTCGAACTTGGGTTTGCACAGACATTATGCTTAAAGTTTAAATGATACATTTATTATCTTCATTTATTCTTTTCAAAGGGAAGATTTATTTTGGATGTTGTCCTGGTTAACTTCAGGAAGGCGTCTATGTGAAATTACGCTGGAATTGGTTTTAAGGATGTAAATCCCATAAATCCACAGCTTCAGTAATGAATTGAATCTTTAAGAAATACAAAGAATTTAAGAGAAAAATCTCATTTAGAATACCTAATATTATATTACAAGCAGTTATTATATATATAGATTTTGTATCCAAAGGATATCTTCGTATGTGATTGGCTTTTTGTCCCTGCCTACTCTCACTTAGGTATTGCAGAACTAGATCTTGAATTTCTTGGATTCTGGTATCTTTAATAAAAGCAAAGCCCTTATAAAGCACACTGCATTACACAACTAAGTGTCTGCAAGGCTTTGTTGAAAAATTCAGTGAACAAGTATCTATATTTTATAAGCTGCTGTAGGCATTGCAGAAAAACATAGAATATAGTTCTTTCGTTTAGTCTCCTCCCACCTTCAGTTTAGTTGCTCAGTCATGTCCAACTCCATGTACCCTATGTACGCCACTCCTCCCTGTCCATCACCAACTCCCAAAGTTTATCCAAACTCATGTCCATTGAGTCGGTGATGCCATCCAACTATCTCATCGTCAGTCATCCCCTTCTCCTGCCCTCAGTCTTCCCCAGCATCAGGGTCTTTTCAAATGGTTAGCTCTTTGCATCAGGTGGCCAAAGTATTGGAGTTTGAGCTTCAACATCAGTCCTTCCAATGAACACTCAGGACTGATTTCCTTTAGGATGGACTGTTTGGATCTTCTTGCAGTCCAGGGGATTCTCAAGAGTCCTCCAACACCACAGTTCAAAAGCATCAGTTCTTCTTTGCTCAGCTTTCTTTATAGTCTAACGCTCACATCCATACATGACTACTGGAAAAACCTTGACTAGATGAACTAGATGAACTAGATGAACCTTTGTTGACAAAGTAATGTCTCTGCTTTTTAATATGCTGCCTAGGTTGGTCATAACTTTCTTTCCAAGGAGTAAGCATCTTTTAATTTCATGGCTGCAGTCACCATCTGCAGTGATTTTGGAGCCCAAAAAAAGTCAGCCACTGTTTCCACTGTTTCCGCATCTATTTACCATGAAGTGCATGAAAAAAACCACCAAGAATTAATATTTGTGATGTGATCTTGCAAACCAGTGTATTTTGTGCCTAATATAATAGTTTGGCAAGTGGGAAGATGACTTTTTATGGGGTAAATATGAAATTTGCATGGAGAAAGATACAGATGAATTGAATTCTGGAGAATGTAGTATAGAGAGACTTTGACTATGTGGAGGAAAAGGAATGACATTTTAAATGAGGAGAAGTGGTGGTGTTGTGTATGTGAATTAGAAAGGAGAGATACTACCTGCAAAAGCATTAGTTCAGTCCTAAATGTGAGGGGTAACTTATACTAGGTTGGCAAAGGCAGCATTGAAAATAAAAGATTGCCAAAATAGTTTTGAAATAAGAGTCAACAGGGCTTGATGACTTGACAAAAGGACTGATGAAGAGAGGACTGAAAGAATTTTGAGGTTGTAAGTCTAGGTGATTTTTTTAAGATGATTCTACCACCAATAGAAATAGAGAATTTGGGAAGAAGAGCCAGTTTAGACATAAGGTTGTGAGTTTAGTTTTAGTAGTGTTGAATTTGAGTTACTGTTGATTTAAATGAAGAAATTATCAAGGTACTTCATGAAATAGGACTAGAATGAGCCAGGCTTAGAGATGTAAGTATATGTAGATTTATGGAAGATATCTCAGAAATCTTGTAATCTACAATTTTATGATTTTGCCTCACTTAAACGTACTTTTTGTGTCCCTGGGTTACGCTGTCCGCTATGAAATAGGTTTGTTGTGTACTTTGAATGAACAGTGAAAGAATAATTCTTTTTTACCAAGCTATAAGAGTGGAGTTACATCTACAGATGCAGCCACTTTGCCAGATTGCTGCTAGAACTAACAGTAATATTGTCTATCTAACTTGAGAAATCCTTTGCCAAATAATAGTCAAATAAACAAATCTAACTTGTGATTCTGTAGCAGAAAAGAGTATTTGAATGAAAGGGGACTTAATTTTAAGAAACAGGTATATTTTTAGTGGTGCAATGATTTTAAGACTTATGAAGAGAGAACTCTTAGAAAATACTTTGTTTTACATTTCCTATTACGTTTCTGTTTGATGTCTAGCTCTTTGTTTCATTAAACCAGTTTTAGCACTATAAAAGTTAAAATATATTAATCACTTTTAGCAGGTTGCTATTTAAAACTAAGTGTTTAAAATTAACTTTTTCCCCTAGTGTGTTCATTTGTGAGCTCCCTATTTTATTAATATATAAATATTTGATTGATATGCATTTAGCTTCTGTGAGGTATAGTGTTATGATTATTTTAATGCCATTTAACTACATTAAAAATTCTCCCCAAATAATTCGGGATATTGTTAAATAATTAAAATCTAAGCTTTTGTCTTAAGTAGAAACTTAAAAATTTGTAATAGCACTTTTTTTTGAAGGATTAAGCTCTGGTTAATGATGTTAGGTAATTGTTGCATAATTATTAAAATGATTGGATAATTATTAAAATTCATGTTGTTAAATAGTGTAACATGTTAAGAAAATTTAAGTGCATGATGTACTTGTCAGTTGAGTATTTAACACTGTTAAAAGTTGCTTGTATTTTGTTAAGAGGTCACTTTTTTTTTGTTTATTCTTTTTTTTTTTTTAATATGAATAGAAATCTTTTTTATTCTCTCCCTTTACTCCCTTTCCCTATGAACAAATATATAGACCTGTCTACAGCACAAAGTATGGTCTATCTATTTTCAAAAGCAGTATCCAAAATATATACTTATGAATTCTAACTATGTGATTACAAAGTGTTATTTCAATAATTTTTGTTTAGCATATGACAAATGCACAATATAGCTAGAAAGACAAACTGCTTTATTTTAAAACATTGGAAAAAAACATTAAAAGGCAAATATCCATTATATAACCAAGAATGTTAAGCATTTGGAAAATGTCAATCTTCTAAATTGTGGTAGGCACTTCCCAAGAGCTAAATATTGCAAATTATCCTACCATATGTCTTCTCTAATACCAAAAATACTTGATATGATGAAACACACAACTAATTACCCAATCAAAGTCACCATGTTAGGTTTCAATTTAATTACAAGTAAAAGTTCTGTCCAAGATGTTCCTGACACATGAAGCGTCCAGTTGAATTTCAGAAATGTTAACAAAAGTATCTTCCTTTTTTGCCTGTGAATGTTTGAGTATTGCTGTATTGTTGGCTTATATCCACTACAGATACTGGTTCTAGGCCAGCCCAAGGGTCTTCAAGCATTGAAGGCTTGAAATAACTCTCCAACTCATTAGACATTCTCTTTTCTCTACCACGCCCTGATCCAAATGGTGTAGATGTCCTTGGAGAACCCTGGGGGTGGGTCTGCTGCCGCCCTGGGGAGTAGCCGAATTGCTGCTGGGACCCCGCGGGGGACTTGGAGTAGTTGCCAGGGTAGCCGCCAGGGGACGGAGACCCAAACCGGCCCCCAGGGAAGCTGCCGCCGTGTCTCGGAGAGAGGCTGCTCCCGTAGGGCCTAGATCGGGGCCCGTACGGCGGCATGTGGTGTGGACTCCTGTACCCGTCCCGCGGGGATGGCGGCCGCGGTCCGCCTCCGCTCGGGGTACCCCGGAAGCTGCTCCCGCTACCCCAACCTCCTACACCCGGGCCGGGGTAAGGAGGAGTCGGGGGTCGAAAATTCTGTCGCTGCATCTCAGTGGACGACGACAAGGATCTCACTGCCGCGTTCTCCTGCCGGAACTCTGTTTTGGTTTATTCTTATAAGGGAGGAGAACAGCAATTCAGAACAAGAGTCAAAGCAAGGTAAAGCAAGTTGTTAAACACTTTAGAATTACACTTTTTTTTTTTTTTTGGTCTCTTCTAGTGTGGTACTCTAAAGGCAGCTGCTACAGCTAAACTCTAGAGCCCCAGATGGTGGTTGCCTAATCCTCATGAGAATTCATGTCCTGGAAGCAGCTCTTATCGCTCCAGACCTGACATTGTCTGTGAGCTTTTGCTAAAGAGAGAATAATATAAACATACTATGATGAGTTTCACTTGTTGAATATGTCAGAGACAGAGGAAGTTATAGTAGAACAAGAACAGAGTTCACATTATTGCAAGTGTTATTTAAAGCACTTGATGCTAACTTGTGATGAGTGATGGAATATGGTTTGGGAAGAAAGATACAATGGACATTTTCGTGAAACAAAAACACTACTCTTCCCAGTATCCCAATTCAGATGTATAATTGTCATTAAGTGTGCAGTACCCAAAAGAACACACTGTTACGTGACTTGCTGTAACAATTTAAAACAATTCTTTGCATAAATGAATGGCTCTGTTTCCCACCCAGTAGTATTCTCTGTTTGGAAAGTCAGAATAACAATTCCAACTATTCTGAATTTGCTGTTTTGTTCAAGAGATTTCCAGGAATCTTATCTGCTTGATATGGATTCTTCATAAATGGAACTGTTTTTCTCTTTGGCACAGTAGTGAAATGTTCGGAAGTAGGGTTGTGTAGACTTCATTTACTCTAGGCAGTGTCTCATTGAGTATGTAAACAGAAATAATTGTTGAATCACCCATCACTTGGTTTTATGACTCTAGGCAATATGGGGGCTTTTTCTCCCTGAAAATTATAAAGTGTGTAATCAAATAAGAAACTATAGTGTCCCTCATAATATAACCTTAGCCTCTCTTTCAAGTCTTTGTATCTCTTTCCTGTGAAAACTCTGTTCTCCAGCCACTCTGGACTTCTTATTAGTCCCAGAATCTGTTATGCCCTTTTATGTTATCATACTATTTCTCATTTAATTTCATCTTCCTGAAGAGCCTTTCCTTGAAGGAGCTTCTGCTCATTCTGCTATGAGACTCAGCTCAAATACCACTTATTCAATGAATCATCCACAGATTGAATCATTTCATTTTCTTTTCTCCAGTGGTGTTACAGCAAGCCTGATCTTTCTAAGGGCTTCCCTGGTGGGCTCAGTGGTAAAGATTCTTCCCACATTGCAGGAGATGCAGGTTCGATCTGTGGGTTGGGAAGATCTCCTGGAGGGAGGGCTTGACGACCCACTCCAGTATTCTTGCCGGGAGAATCCCGTAGACAGAGGAGCCTGGCGGGCTGTGGTCCGTGGGGGCGCAAAGAGTTGGACATGATTGAAGTGACTGAGCACGATCTTTCTAAGGGGAAAATTTGAGTGTCTCAAAAAAGTTTTAACTGTAATTGCTTTTTGTATCAAATCCTGTATATCAGCCTAGTGGTTTCTGCCTTCATTTTTCTGCTCCACACCTTAGCCAATCTCATCTTCTTGGCTAGTGCCCTGTCACAGAATTAACTTGCTGTTACTTCTCCTCAGCCTACTTTATGTTCCTTTTTATTTTTGCAGTAGTGTACCTCCATATCTGTCCATTTTAGTCTTTCTCATCTTTTAAGGTCTTGCCCAGTATTGTCTTCTCCATGAGGTCCCCACATTCCAAATTAGAAATCACAGCCTTATTGAACAGACATTATAAATAAGACATTGTGCTAGATTTGGTTTAGTACAAAAACTAGTCAGAAAAGAGAAATTCTGATCCTTAAAGAGTTTATAGTTTAAAAGGGATAGCTACTGTACAAGTTAGAAAGTGATAGGAGCCATAAGAGAGAGAGCATTCAGTTGCAGGAACAGTTCCAGTCATCCTTTGGTATTGGCAGAGAATGGTTCCAGAACCCATCTCAAGCACCCAAATCTGTGGATACTCAAGTTTTATAGTTGACCCTCCCAGTCTGCAGATGCAGAACCCCCAGATAACGGAGGGCCAAGTGTACTTTAAATTGGGGTGCTCACAAGAGTCATATTTTAGTAATTTGTATTTATCCAACTCCTCTGTTTAATTGGGAGCTCCTGATGGCAGATCCATCTCAAACTTGACTGTGTAATGTCTAACACAGTATCTCAAGGGGTAGGGAGAAAGAAAATAAATTTGAAAGGTAAGATAGAATTGAGTAAAACCCAAACATGGTTTATTAGATAGGACCAGGTGATTGGGTGAAGCAAGAGGCATCAAAGACCCATGATCAATCTTTTTTTACATTGAATTAATTAATAACTTCCCCTTGGTGGATTTGTTATGTTTTCCTTGCTTTATGAAATTCTTTTTTTGCCTCTCATGTGCTTAGTCTGAAACTTCCTGCTTACCACCTGTATCCTATGGCTGTCTACCCACTGGGCTCATTTTCTATTGCTTCCTGTTGCATGGCCTCACTCCCCCTCCCCACCCACATTCTTTTTTGGGGGTTCTGTTTCCTGCAGTACATTAAGAGGCCAATGAAAACATGCCCCAGATGGTGCTGTTCTTTTTCATGATCTCTCGCCACTTTGTGTTCCTATTTAAAAGAACAAACAAAAAGCAAAACAAAAAGACACATGCTGCTGGTTTGTAACCCAGCTGGCTCTGATTTCTCCTACTCTTGTGTTTGCTGTTCTCTCTCATTCTTGGTTTCTCCTGTTTCTTTTTCTTCCTTTACTGTGCTCCCATTTCTGCTCATGTTTGTATACCACCATTGTAAAATCCTTTATATTCTCTCACTGACTGGATTGTACATTCTCTTATTCTTGCTTCCCCTTCTAAATTCTCTTTTTTTTCTGTTGCTTTTTTAAAAAATTCAGTTTCTATGATCTTTTCTCTCTGTTTTCTTCTTCATTTTCCTTTCTGTCTTTATTATCCTCAACTCTTTTTCCATTCTTCATTGTATTATATCATTTTAAACAACTAAAGCAAAAGAAACAGCCCCCTCAAAACAGGTAACTTCTCAGCTGTATCAAGGCCTCATTTTTTACTTTATGTCCACATTCCCTGTTGCTTTTGTAAGAGCTAATGCCTTGCTTCTCCCTTCATTTATTGTTTTTCATTCTTTTCCCCGTATTCCTTCCCCATAATAAATCTTAGATAGTAATGCTGGCTCTCCTCCATCATTTTGATTTACCATTCCATATGCTTCCTCTTTCCATTATTCTTCTATCTGTGTGTGTGAAGGCCCTAAAATGAGGAAGGTTTAGCTAATGTGCAGCTACAATGCTGAGTCCTGCAATACTGGCTGTTTTACCTCTTAGATGATTTAGTGGTGAAGATAGAAGCAGAAGCCAAATCAAATGGAAGAACATTAAAAGATTAAAAATTGGAGAGTGTTTATAGCTGTTTCTGTTAATTATGCTTTTGGAAAATGGAAATGTAATTGAGGAACAACAGAGTAGCCTAAGGAGACCAAAAGTGAAACATGGCACTCTCTGTCCAAAGATACATACTGCTGCCCCTCCACCCTGACCATACCGTCCACTACGTCTATTCAGTAGAAATGCATTTGGCTTAACTGGTCTTTTAAAAAATGCAAGTGTCCTATAATACTAAGTCTCATTTAGACCTTGTGTGAGTTACTCTTAATCAGATTATGAATAAGAATTTTAATTTTATTTGAATATGTGGGAAGGCTGGTGGAGGGAAGGCAAGCTCTAATGGGTATAAAAAGGAGCTGTGGAGAGCAAGAGTATCATTGCATTCTTCTGTAACTTTTGTTTTGAATTGCATTTTTTTAACTGAAGGAGGTATTAGTAATATTCTAACTTAATTTCTTTATTTCATAGGTAAAAATAAGAGAAATTGACTTGTTTAGGTCTTCTAGCTTCTTAGTGATAGAAAAGGAGCAATTCTACCCATTGTCCTCTTTACATCATCATGTTGTTTTTATACTACAGTGGATTCCTAACCATAGTCTGACTTAAAGTGAGGGAACAGGATGAAAAAGGAACAGAAGGCAATGTGTGTATGTGCCTTACCACCTCCTCTTTCCTCCTACCCCTCTTAATCATTAACATGTTATAACATTCTGGATATGAATGACTGAGGATCTGTTGTATTACCTATAGAAGAAAATAAACAAAAATGTTAGAGTTTTATGAAAAAGGAAAGCTAATAGATATATTTTAAAGTCTTTATCTGCTCTTATGTTCATCAAAAACACAACTTCGGAGATACAAGATTGCTTTTTGTCTAGAAATTCTGAATGAGTGGGAGGGAAGCCAAAACTGACTAGAGAATCAAGTGGTCCAGCATTACTTGGAGAGTTCAATGTGTTTAAATCAGCAGGTCCCAATGACATGCATCGTAGGACACTTAAAGATTTGGCAGATATCATTGCAGAGGCGCTAGCAGATTACCATGCACAGGATGTGAAAGGGGCAGAGTAATGGTAGTGCTTCTAAGTCACCACTTTTGTTAGTCTAGTGCTCTTCACCGCCTCCCCCCCAAGCTATAGAAACAAAGAAGCTATACAAAACTCACATTATTAGCATTGCATTGACCCTTGAAAACACCATTTACTCAGCCATACCCCATTTTCATTTGTCATTTTCCCAACTTATGCATTAGTTATAAATCCAGTATGGGTTTTAAGAACTTGTAATGTCTATCAAAAATAGAGGTTAAAAATAGCACCTCAATTCATTAAGTGTTTGTAGAATTCCAGTTTGCAGAGTACTTTTAACAGACTGCTTCATCTTATCTGCCAACCAACTCAGAATGTTTTTGATAATATAAAAGATTTACACTCCTTGGATTCAATTTGTATTATTAGTCCAAATCTCCTTTACTTGTTTATTTATAACTCCTGCCTGCTTCCACAGAAGGATTTGAGATAGATTGAGATAGGATGCACCTACAATGGGACAGTTAAAGTCATAGAGTAAAACATTAGATAAATTTCTCTCTTCTAAGAACCTGAGGTGAAGTTATTACTTAAGCTTTAACTGTAGCTCTCGCTTTGGAAGCCAAAGAAAAGGGAAATATTATGAGGTGTGTGTGTGTGTATATTTGTTTGTTTAATTAAAGAGGAGCGTATTAGTCTTTGCCTTATTTCATGGTTATTTATACACAGTGTATTATGTCTGTTAACTTGTTTAGAGTACCAACCACATGGATCAGCGTTTCTAGTCATGACAGTATTTATCATGAGTGACCAAGTGGTTGAATATGCTTTCTTAAGAAGCACTGAGTGATTTAAGTTACAGACAACTATTTAAGCCAAGGTTTTATAAAGGCTGCAAAATAATTCTTTATATAACCTTTACTTTTATTGACACCCCTCTGCCTCTCAGAACAAAGAGTATAACTAGAAAGGGCAGGTGGTATTTTGAACAAATCATCAACTTCAGAGTCAGATGAACCCAGATCTAGTCCCAGATCTATTTATTATTTTGAACCCTTGGACAAGCTGTGTAACCTCACTGAGCTTTAGTTTCCTGACTTGTAAGATAGTGCTATTAATATTGATACTTTTATCGGAGGAGTTTTGGGTTGTCTAAATGAAGTAATTCAAGCAGTTACTCAACAGTTAATTTCTTTTTAGGGAAAATAATAAATATCCTGTATTGAGCATGACTTTGTCAGCTGTATAGTTCTGTTTATTCCTTCCTTCTCCTTAGTCCCTCATGCTGTAGTTGTCATATGCAGTACACATATTTTCACTGAAAACCCACAACAAAATGTGATTTTTCTTTAGCCATAGGTATTTCTTAAAAAAGGAGGAGAAAATTACTTCACCTGTTTAGTTGCAGTATCTAATGTTCTTCATTGTTTCCTGAAAATCTGAAGTAATACCTACTTGGTATTATTTCCCTTCAGCCTAAAGAACTTCTTTTATCATTCTTAAAGTGCAGATATGCTGGTGATGAGTTCTCTTAGTTATCATTTATCTGAAAAGGTCTTTTTTGTTTTTAATTATTTTATTCATTTTAATTGGATGATAATTACTTCACAATATTGTGATAGTTTTTGCCATACATCGACATTGAAAAGGTCTTTATCCTGCCTTCTTTTTATTTTCCCCTTTGGGTGTGTTTGTTGAAGTACAGTTTAAATACTGTGGAATTCACTTTTTAAGCAAACAGTTTGATGAGTTTTGACAAATGTATGTGGTTTTTATAGCCACCACTAGATTTAAGTTGAAGAGAATTTAAAACACCCCAAAACTTGACCTCATGCCCCTTATAGTCAGTCCCCTCCATTCTCCTCTTTCCTGGCAGCTGCTAATCTGATTTCTGCCCTGATAGTTTTGCTTTTTGCAAAATCTCATGTAGAGAACTAGACAGTTTGTAGCCTTTGATCTGACCTGTTTGATTTAACATAGTGCTTTTGAGATTCAGCCATATTGCTGGATATTATTCTTGAGTATTCCATTGATTAGTTATACCATAGTATATCTATTTACCAGTTGATGGACATTTGAAGTTATTTACAATTCTTGGCTGTTATGCATAAAGTTATTTTAAACATTTGTGTGCAAGTCTTTAAGTGATACATGTTTTCATATCTCTTGGGTTAATGCATAGGAGTACTTTGCTTGCTCATATTTTAAGTATACCTCTAACTATTGAAAATAGCTACACTGTTTTCCAAACTAGCTCTACCATTGTACATTTCCAGAGCAAGGTAATGAGGACTGCAGTTGCGTCACAGCCTTGTCTGTGCTTGGTATTACCATATTTTAAAATTTTTAGCCATAGTAGTAGTTTGTAGTGCTATCTCATTGTGATTTTCAGTTTGGATTTTATCAATGATTATTGATGTTGAACTTTTTATTAAGGTGTGTATTTGACATGTGTGTATTTTTTGTGAATTGTCCAGATCTTTTATGCATTTTAAATTGGGCTGTTTGTCATCTTAGTGAATAGTAAATATCCTTTACAGATCTGTATAAAACCACTTTATCAGTTTGTTTTGTAGTTATTTTCTCCCAGTCTATAGCTTGTCTTTTCATTCTCTTAATTGTGTCTTGCTCAAGTCAAAGGTTTTAGATTTTGATAACTACTCAGTTTTTCCCTTTATGACATATCCTTTTTGTGTCCCATTTTATAAAACAAAAAACCTAACCTAAAATCATATTTTCTTCTAGAGGTTTTATAGCACTTGATTTTACATTTGGGTTTATAATTCATTTTGTACTAACTTTTGTATATGCTGTAAAGAAAAAGCAGTTGATTTATTTGCATGTTTTTTCTGTTTGTCCTAGGATCTGCATGTCTGTGCATAACACAGTTTCACATTGTCTTGATCATTATAACTATACTGAGTCTTGCAGTTGTGTAGAATGAATCTTCTAATTTTGTTCTTTTTATCCTGTTTTGATTTGTCTTTTCTATTTTCAAATCAAGTTAATTTTTAAAAACTGCTGGGATTTTTATTTTTTGTTGTATATCTACATTTGGGGAAGAATTAATATCTTAATGATAATCTCCTGATTCGTGCACATGGTATAGTTCTCCATTTAGTTGGATTTTTACTTTCTTAAATCATATTTTTTGAAGCTTTCAGTCTATGTTTCTTGAACATTAAATGGTAAATTTATCTCTTAAGTATTTATGTCTTAATTGTAAGTGGTACTTTTTAATCCAGTTTACAATTTTTAGTTGATAGTATAGGCTTAAAATGGAATTTTGTTTATCTTTTATCCTGCAACTTTGCTGAACTCAGTTCAGTTGTTTGCAGTTTCTTTAAGATTTTCTACATAAATTATCATGTCTTATGTACATAAAGACAGTTTCACTTTTTTTTTTTTTTTTTTTTCTTTATTGTACATAATGACCTCCCAAAAATATTGAATAGAAGCGGGAGAGCATGTATTCTTGTTTTCTTTCTTGTCTTGGAGTGAAGGGATTCTCTTTTACCAATACTTGTGGGCTTAGCTGTAGAGTTTTCTTAGATGCCCTTTATCAGGTTGAAGTGTAGTTCCTTTCTGTTCTTAGTTTGTTGAAGATTTTTATTAGCAATGGCTATTGGTTTTTTTTTACATTCTTTTTGTGTGAGTGTGTGTGTACAGTGAGATGATAACATAGTGTTCTTTTTAAGATTTTTGTAAACATCATTTGGTAGTGGTGGTTTAGTCGCTAAGTCCTGTCCGACTGTGACCCCATGGACTGTAGCCTGCCAGGCTCCTCTGCCCATGGGATTCTCCAGGCAAGAATACTGGAGTGAGTTGCCATTTTTTTCTCCAGGGGATCTTCTGGACCCAGGGATTGAACCCTGGTCTCCTGCATTGCAGGCAGATTCTTTACCAACTGAGCTATGAGGGAAGACATCATTTAGGTCATGGTTAAAATGAAATACATTAATTAAACCATTTGTGAATTTCTGTGAGCTAAAGTTTACTTGTTCGTGATATACACTTTATATATTTCTGGATTAAATTAAATTTTAAAGAGTTTTTGCATTTGGGTTCATGAAGGATATTGGCTGTAACATTCTTTTCATCTAACATGTTTGTCTGGTTTGCATTAGGATAGTGCTGACCTAATAAAATGAGTTGGGAATGTTCCCTTCTCTTCAGTTTCCAGAAGTGTTTTTGTAGAATTCTGTGTAGTTCTTAAGGAATATGTGTAGAATTTTGTAGAATTCACAAGTGAAGTCATCTGAACCTGGAGTTTGCTTTGTAGGATAGTTTTAAACCATGAATTCGGTTTCTTTAATAGATGTAGGGACAGTTGACTTAATCTCTTTTCTTGATTAAATTTTAGTTGTTTGTCTTTCAACAAATTTGCCTGTTTGGGTCTCAGGTTTTTTGGTCATAAATTTGTTTGTAGCGTCCACTTAATGTTAAAATAGCTTTTAATGTATGTAAGGTCTGTAGTGATGTCTCCTCTTTCATCACTAACAGTGGTAATTTGTATCTCAGTCTTTTCCAATTCTTTTTAGCTATTTCTCATTTTATTGAACTTTCTCAGAGAAGCAGCATTTGATTTAATTTGTCCTTTTCCTAAGACGCAAGTTCCTATCATGATTTGAGGCCTTTTTTGTCTTTCACTATTAATATTTAATGCTTTAAATTTCCCTCTAAGAACTATTTTAACTTCATCCTGTTAGTTTTCATAGGTTACCTTTTCATTTTTATTCAATTCAAAATAAATATATTCTAATTTCTCTTGTACTTTTTGTTTCTCTAGATAATGAGTTATATATATATAAAAATAATGAGTTTAATTTTCAGATATTTGGGGATTTACTTTTACTGTAGTAGAGACAACCTTTGTATGAGTTAAATGCTTTTCAAATGTATTGAGACTTGCTTTGGTTCAGAAAAAAGGTCTGTCTTCTGGGTTGTCATGTCCTCCTCCAGGGGATGTTTCTGACCCAAGGATCAAACTCAAGTCTCCTCAGTCTCCTGCATTGCACGCAGATTCTTTACCCACTGAGCCATCCAGGAAGCCCCTTGATGACCCATGCACATTCAAGTTCTTATTAAAGTATTCTGCTTTTGGTGAGCCTTTAGATTCATATAAGTTAATATATGTAAGTTGCTTGATAGTGTTCAAGTCTTCTCAATCTTTACTGATTTTTTTTTAAGTTCACTTTTCTATTAGTTATTAAGAGAGGAGTATTGAAATCTTGCTTTAACAGTTGTTGATTTGTTGATTTTTTTCCCCTTTCAGTCTTTTTTTTTTTTATTGTAACAAATTCAAGAAAGCCTTTTTTCTTTACATTATTGTGTTGGTTTTGCCCATTGACATGAATCTGCCATGGGTATACATGTGTTCCCCTTCCAGAACCCCCTCTCACCATCTTAATAGTTTTCAGTTTATGGTTTTAATCCCCATTCTTAGGATTATTATATTTTAATGAATTGACCCTTTTGTCATTATTAACAGGAATCTGTCTGTTCCTGGCAATGTTCTTTGTTCTGCAGCCTACTTTTTCTGATATTAATATAACCAGCCCCTCCAGCTTTCATTTGATTAATATTTAGATGCCATCTTTTTTACAGTCTTAATTTCTTAATTTTTAGCCAATATGTGTCTTATATTTAAAGTGTTTTTCTTGTGAATAACATATAATTGGGTTTTTTTCCTTGGCTTGGATATTTTTCCCAAATATAGTCAAATTAGTGTTTACCCATAAACTTGATGAAACCATTCTGCAGAGATGGGGAACTCTCTTTGGGGGTAACCCCTTCCTCTCTGGTATTTTATCCTGGTTATTCTAGCCAGTTTGACTTGCTGAAATTCTGTTGTCTGTCTTTTCAACTCAGTGGTGCAGATAGGCTCTGGTTTAGCTACCCCTCCCTAAATTTTGGCCTAGAAACTCCCAACGCAATAAACCTAGGCTATTTTAAGATTTACCTGGTTTGTTTTCCCTCTCTCGGATTACTGTTCTACTCTTCCTGTTATTCTGCGTTTGAATGTGTTTCATGTGTTATGTGGGATGGTACATATACATAGTCCTTGTTATTCCATAATAGCTGGAAATACAAGATTGCTTTGATTCTTAAAAGATATATTTGGTGTATATAGTATTCTCATTTAAAAACTTTTGGTGTATATAGTATTCTCATTTAAAAACTTTATTTCTTTTAGTTTTTTATTTATTTCCACTGTGTTTTGTTATTTTGAGGGTAAGTCAGTGGTCATTTATATTGTTTTCTATATGTTGTTGTCCTCTAGCTTCTTTCAAGATTTTCTCTTTATTTTTATTTTCTAGGAGTTTGACTCTGTGATGTGCCTAGTTATGGTTTTCTTTATATTCATCCTGGTTAGAGGTTACTGAAATTTATTAAATTTTGAAAGTTTTGCTCATTATGTATCTTCTTTTATGTTTCATTTTATGGTGTGTAGTTTCCAGTTATACATATATTAGACCTCTTGCTATGTTCCACAGGTTATTTTGCTGTGTTATCTTAAAATCTTTTTTCTTTTTGTCAGGTTGAATAATTTCTGTTGATCTTTCTTCATGGCCACTGACTTTTTTTTCTTATTACCTCCAAATTGCCGTTAAGCATTTTTAGATGATTTTGTTTAAAACATTATGTATTGTGTCTTTCAGTTCTAAAATTCCCCTTTTTTCTTTGTGATTTTAATTTTTGTGCTGTGATTTCCTATTTAATTATTTCAAGTATTTAAAAAAGTAATAAGCTTTACTTGTTAAATAGCTTTAGGTTCACAGTAAGATTGAGTAGGAAATACAGAGAATTTATACTCCCCATGCCCTCCCACCCCCTCCACATATTGATTCTCATGACCTCCCATACTTTCAACATCTGATACATTTATCTGGTACATTTATTACTATTAGTGAACTTACACTGATATATTGTTTTATCCCACAGAAAACCCCATAGTTTATATTACAGTTTACTGTTTGTATTGTTCATTCTGTGTACAAATGTATAATGATATATATCCACTGTTGTAGTATCATACAGAATAGTTTCACTCCTCTACCAAAGTTGCTGTGCCATTTTGCATTCCCACCAACAATGAAGGAGAGTTCCTGTTGCTCCACATTCTTGTCAGCATTTGATGCTAGTGTTCCAGAAGTTGGCTATTTTAAGACATGAGTAGTGGTATCTTGTTGTACTTTCAAATTTCCCAGTGAATGTATGATGTCGAACATCTTTTCATATGCTTATTTGCCACCTTTATATCTTCTTTGGTGATATAGCTGTTAAGACCTTTTTCCCATTTAAAAATTGGGTTATTTGTTTTCATATTGTTGAGTTTCAAGGGTTCTTTACATATTTTGGATAGTATCTTTTATCAGATGTGTCTTTTGTAAATGTTTTTTTCTAATCTGTGACTTCTCATTCTCTTGACTTTGTCTTTCAAAGAGCAGAAATTTTTAATTTTAATGAAGTTCAGCTAATCAGTTATTTCTTTCATGGATTTTGCCATTAGTGCTGTATCTAAAATTTCATTAAAGTGAAGTCTCTCATTTGTGTCCAACTCTTTGCGACCCCATGGACTGTATGTAGCCTACCGTGCTCCTCTGTCCATGGGATTTTCCAGGCAAGAGTACTGGAGTGGGTTGCTATTTCCTTCTCCAGTGGATCTTCCCAACCCAGGGATCGAAACTGGGTCTCCTGCATTGTAGTCAGATGCTTTACCATCTGAGCCACCAAGGAAGTTACTATACCCAAGTTCATCTAGGTTTTTTCCTATATTCTAGGAGTTTTATAGTTTTGCATTTTATATTAGGTCTGTAAACCATTTTGAGTTATTTATTTTTATGAAGAGTGTAAAAAAATAAAAAACACTCCATGTAGGGTCTGTGTCTTGATTCAGTTTTAGCATGTAGATGTTCAGCTTATATTATTAATCTGTTTCTTGCATGTTGTCTAATTTTTTTCCAGTAATGTCCCCTAGCATATTCATCATAGTTTAAAATTTTTTCTAGTCTGATCTGATATTTCCAATATTTATGCCGTATTTGACTCTGTTTTTGATGTTTATTCGGTCTCTTCAAACTGTGTTTTTTTTCCTTTTAAAATGCATTGTTTTGAGGACTTCATTGACAGTCCAGTGTTTCTATTTGACGTTTTTACTGCCAGGGCCTGGGTTTAATTCCTGGTTGGGGAATTAAGATCCCACAAGCTACGTGATATAGGAAAAAAAAAAAATTTTTTTAATGAAATAAAATTTTAAAAAGGTTCTCCCTCCACAGAGGTGATATACTAGATTAAAGGAACTGTGGTAAATAGGCCTTTAGAAACATAATAATAAGGTGTTCTGGGTGGCGAAACATTCTGTAGGGCTCTGTAGATCTCAGTCTTTTGATGAGATTGTCTCCCTGTATTGTGAACTTCACCAGTGCTTCTTTGGATTTTTTTAATCCTCTTAGGTGGAACAGGAATACTGGAGGGGCTTGGAGTTGGCTATTTCTCTTCCTCCATGTGAAAGACTAGAAGGAGCTGAAGTTGGTTATTTCCCTCCAGGTAAATTAGGCTAATAAAACTCCAGTAGGTTAGGCTCAGGTAAAATAGTTCTCCTGGGGGCAGGTCTTATTAAGAACAGAATGCTTTGGCATATTCCAAAATGGTTCTTTTTCCATTCCTCATGCCAGAAAGGTAAGGGACTTTTTCTTCAGTTTTCACTGTGAGGATCTGATAGATAGAGCTCTTGGAGGTAAAACTCAGGAAGATGTGGGAATCTGCTTATGACTTGGTGCCCAAGTTTTTAACTCTCAAACTTGTTTAAACTGAGTCTCCAGGAATTTGTCAATTACAATATAAGTTTTTTTGCACAGTTACTGGCTCTCTAGAGGTTTCTGCACTGGTTAAGTTTTGATGCTCTGTATCTGCCTATCTCTCCAATTTCTGGGGCAGTGATATATTTTCTTTGATGGATCTAATAAGAGTTGTTGATTTATTTAGCTTTTTACTTGTTAGGATAGAGTGATGACTTTTAAGCTCCTTACATGCACAACCAAAAACTGGAAGTCTGCCAGCATATTTTGGGTTTCAGTATAGTCATAACTACTTTAGGGTTAGGGTTGCTCTTTGGAATATAGGTTACATTTTCTGTCTAGTAATTTGGGGCTGTTTTGTTAGACATTGTGAATGATACATTGTAGAGACTTTGGATTCTGTTATGTTTCTCTGAAGATAGTTGTTGTCTGGTTCTTTAAATTTCTCAGAACTGACCAGCTACTTTAACAGTATTTAAACTTCACACTTGTTTTTCTTACAGTTGACTACAGATGGTATCCTTACTGTTCTGCCTTATCTGCCTTAGCTGGACTGCTTGGAGTGTGTTCTGTGTATGTGTAGTTCAGTAGTCAGTTATGTTTGGGCAGACTTTATTTATAGCATTTTGGGCTACCTCTCTCTGACTCTAGTGTCTAGATTTCCCTTTCCACTTTCTAATTACTGTAGTAGCCCCAGTCTCTGACCTCTGACTCTTTAACCAGTAAGACTGCAGCTTTCTATGAAAACTTTAATTATTCTCTTCTCCCATTCCCACTGCCAGAACTGTTGATTGAGGATAGCTTCAGGTGAAGAGCTATAAAAACCGTAAACTAACCCAATGCTGTTCCTCTCTTTCAAGCATTAACTTAAGTCCATTTTATGTATGTTTTTGATTGTTTTCTAGTACCTTCATGTATCAGTTCAATTCAGTTCAGTTGCTCAGTCGTGTCCGACTCTTGGCGACCCCATGAATTGCAGCACGCCAGGCCTCCCTGTCCATCACCAACTCCCGGAGTCTACCCAAACCCATGTCCATCGAGTCAGTGATACCATTCAGCCACCTCATCCTCTATTGTCCCTTTCTTCTCCTGCCCCCAATCCTTCCCAGCATTAGGGTCTTTTCTGATGAGTCAGCTCTTCGCATGAGGTGGCCAAAGTACTAGAGTTTCAGCTTCAGTATCAGTCCTTCCAATGAACACCTAGGACTGATCTCCTTTAGGATGGTCAGTTCTTACAATTTTTGTATTTGGGACTTCACCTACTTGCTGCATTTTTTTTTGTAACCCCCAAATCAATAGTCACTGTATTTCTGAGACTTGTGTGGGGCAGCAAAAAATTTACCTGATGCACATGCTTCCAGCTGAGGTCAAACAGACAGTGGTCTGCTTTCTTGTTTCATCTTTCTTATGTGCTGATTAGAGGATGGAGATTGTAGGGGGCAGTGCAATGTAGTGTAGGATACTTCAGCTCTTAACCACCCGAGAACCTTATTTTCTCTTTTGTAAAATAAAGAAGAAAGGATGAGTTGCTTTTAGGATATAATGTTATAATCTGTGAGGGGGTTGTGTGTGTGTGTACATGGTTGACTCCTGAACACACAGGTTTGAATTGCATGAGTCTACTTATGTGCAGAATTTTTTTCAATAGGAAATACTACAGTTCAACACAATTACAGTTGGTTGAATCCACTGATAGAGAACTGTAGACAGAGAGGAACAGCATATTTGGAGAGCAGACAATAAATTATATTTGGATTTTCAACTGTGTGTACGGTTAGCATCCCCACCCCCAGGTTCAGATTCAGTCGTGTATTTCCTCTAGGAGCAGCAGCTTAGTATTTGCTAATTCCATGTTCATGACAACTTTATAGTACATAACATTTATGAATAATAACTCTCAAGTATAATTGTTTTTTGTGTTGTATACCGAATTTATAATTGCTTCTACAAGGTAAATGGTCTGATATGAGCTTACTCCATCATTATCAGAAGCAGAACTCTATTTCTATTTCATTTTGTAATTGCAGAATGTTCTATAAATATTTTAAAAAGCACAGGAAGGAGAATATGTATCACTGTTGTTGCCACCATGTGGAGATAACCACAGTTAACATTCTGGTGTCTGAAATTCTATTCTTTCATCTGTACAGTGTTATTCATGTATGTTTATATGCATATTGTTAATTACCTGATTTTAAGTAAGTTGTATTTAATGTCTCAGTTTCTCAATCTGTAAAATAGGGATAATAAAATTATATATCATAGAATTTGGAGAATTAAAGATTAGTATATGTGAGGCACTTAAAGCTGCATAGAACTTATTAAATGTGATATAATTTAGCAATTAGATTTTTTATAATTGATGTTATACTGTAATTCTGCCATTTTAAATTGAGTATGCTGAGTATAATTGTATCTGTTATGATAACTGAATATCAGTGTTATGAATGAGACTCTCAGTTGTTACATTTGAGGTACAGTTTTGAATTTTGAGGTCTGTGTTTAATGTTCCTCAAGGAAGAGCTTTTCCTGATTTTTTTTTTTTTTGCTTCTTCTGTTTGAAGTTTTTTTTGTTCCCCTTGATAACTAGTTTCCTTCTTTTTTAAAAAATATCTGTGTTATATTCTTCTATAGGTTTATTTGATTTCCTTTCTTATTTACAGCTTCTAATTTGCTGTCTACAGAGAAACTCCATAATTAAATCTGTTGAGGTAACATCTAAAATAAGAATGTATGTTAAGTATGTGACTTTGTGAGCGCCAGTATCTTTGTTTTTATTGCATTTTAGATGGATTTAGGAGCCAGAAATCTTAAAATTTATTTTATGTTTTTATTTTTTGGCCACATTGGGTATCATTTGGGTTCCTAGTTCCCTGGCCAGGGGTTGAACCCATGCCCCCTGCAGTGGAAGTGTGCAGTTTTAAGCACTGGACTACTAGGGATGTTCCTAGAATTCATGTTCTTTAAAATGTTATTTTATTAGAAAAATATAGTATGGTAGTCCCTCCCTCAAACTAAAATAATTCATTGGCATAGATTATGCCAGCAGAATGAAAAAAATTCTCTGAGTTAGAATTTTTACTGAGTTGGATAATTTTTTTCCCTCAAAAGATATAAAGCTTAATGTTATAAGGAATAGGGACAGTTTGTTTCTAAAGAATGTGAACAGCATATCTTGAATATAATTTTACTTTTTAATCACATTTTCCTGTTTTTATTTGTGCATCTTTCTGTTTCTTTCTTTGGATGAAATTTAATGAATAGTTTTAAGTTTTTGTAATGAAGCTCTTAGGCGTTGGTACTCCTGGCCTGCCTTTCTGTGTCGGTGGTGTTGACATAATTTTTTTTTGTGGATGATTTAGTGTTCCTGCTTTTTCTATTTTACATTCTTTTTCTACTTCTTAGTGTACTTTCTTTTTAAGTTTCTTAAACATTGTTTATTAAATTCCTTCCCCAGCTCTTTCTCACTTCCAGCTTTAATAGGCATGTGTGCTCCCTGGGAGAGAAGAATGGTAAAAGTAAGAATAGAAGTGGCAGTGTAGAGTGAGACAGAATGAAAATAGAAATTGGAGAGGAGGAGTATATGAATGTGAAATCGATCATACTGATAAGGAAGGGTTGGGAGTATCCTTTGTCATCCTGAACTTCTCTTATATCCCACATCCACATCATTAGCAAATCTTGTCAGTTTCAGTCTGTGAAATATTCTTAGGAGTCAGAATCTGATCACTTCTTACCCATCCACACTATTGCCACCTAGGTTTAAATTAGTTAACACTTGGACTATTGTAGTAGTTTCAGAAGTGTTCTTTCTTCTCTGCCTTTTGCCACCCAGCAGTTAGTGTGGTCCTTTTAAAATTAAGTAAGATGATGTCATTCCTTTTTACAAACTCTTTGCTTCACTTAAAATAATATCCAATGTCCAGTCCATGGTATGAAAGGCTGTATATGATCTGGTTTTGTTACTTCTCTGATCTTCTCTCTTGTCTCTCGCACTTACTATTACACTGCTTCAGCCCCACACCAGCCACTGTATCTTGAAAGTGCCAAGTACATTCTTGCCTTAGGGCTTCACGCTAAATATGCCCTCTCCTAGCTATGCTTTTTCCTCAGCAGTTGCCTGGCTGACTCCTCAACTTCTTTCAGATCTCCTGCTCAAGTGTCATCTTAATCTGAAGTATTTTCTCTGACGGTCATCTTATGTGAAATAACATCTCCTCCTTAACACCATCATTCTCAATCCCCCTTTCCCTGTTGTATTTTTTTTTGATAGATTGTATTGTCATTTTACATACTTTATAAGAATATATTTATGAATGTATGTATTTATTTAATGGCTTTACCCTACCTGCTAAAGTAGAATACTTGTGGTTCATTACAGTATCCCCAGGACTTAGAATACTACCTGGCTAGACTCTCAGTAAATATTTCTTTGAATGCAGGATAGGAAAATATAGGCAAGAAACAGTTGTGTTTCTAAGGGAAAGCATTTCAAACTGACTCTGTAGAGATGTGGAGAGTGGTTAACAAGGAATGTACTTAGTAGATAAGGGGTTGGAATGGATATATTAGTGCTGAGGATTGTTTGGTGGGCTGATTAGTTGGGCAGATAGTAATATGTGAAATCAGAAGGCTTTTCTAACAAGGTCAAGTTTTTTCTATTTGACCTCATACTATCTGAGTAGCGTTTTTGTTTGTTGGTTGGTGTTGCCTTAGAATATGAACAAGATGTCTTTCACCCTTTTTTGGCTCTCTGGTTTCTTGTTGTGACCAGTTTCCAGTCCTTTCCTGCCAGCTTGATTGTCTTCTCTCTGGTGGCTGGCCCTCATCTCCCTGGCTTGTTTTTTGTCAGGGAGGGCGTTTTATATGTGCACTTTATCCCTGAATGCTGAGAGAATACTTGTCAAACTGACAGATGGGGTGACTACTGGTTGCCATTTGACATGGAGAACGACACCTAAAAGTCTGCCTTTGCAGCTGTGGGCCTTGGAGAGACTCAATGTAAGATGGTATGCTTTATCAAGTAGAAATAACCATGTTGAGGAACATTTAGTGTTCATGATGTTAAGTATCCTTTATGTGAACTTATACTTCTCCTTCATACTGAACATGCTAGTCTTATATCTTAGCTTTTTCATAGAATAAATAAGAGAATACAGAAAACACCAAGATTTTTAAAGACTATTATCTAATAATGAGCTAGATACATTATTTCATTCATTTGCTCTGTATATCACATCATTTACCTCCCTCCTCTGTTTTGACACCTGCAGTGGCTCACTTATGTCCACTAAATATAACTCTTGAAGCCAGTATTTAAGATTATATTAAATTTGTAATATATTTCCCAGCCTACGTTTTTATTTCTCAGCTCCCTCTTGTATTCCCTATATTCTGGTCCGCTAGTTTTCAGGGTTCTTCACAGCTTCTCAGGGATTCCTTTGGAGAGATGGGATTCAGGTTGGTAGAATTGTTTCTGTTCTTAGGGTTTCATTTCTTAAGATTTCTTAGGGAATTCTTCCTTAGGGTTTCATTTCTTTTGTACATTTTTCTTTAAAATAGCGTTCTGTAAGTAAAAGAATATTTGAAAGTGACTCCATTTGTTTGATCGTGTGATTAGTCTGTGTCTGATAGTCTCTCTGTCTTTCACACACACACACTCCCCTCACACTTTCTTGTGACTTTCCCGTGGTTTCCTCTTCCTGGAATGTTAATGTCTCTGATTAATCATTTATATAGTGAGTTTTGTTGGTCAACTATAACAGGATGACAGTTTTAAACATTTTAGTTCTAAAGATCTTTAAGGAAACTGGAAATTAACTACTTACATGATCAGAATCCTTAAGGTTTAATGTATGTTTTGTTAACTTATGGCATTGTATGCATGCTGGACAAAGATAAACTCTTGAGTTTGGGCCACATATTTTTCCATGAATGTATGCTTCTAAAATACTGATGGGGAGTTCCCTGGTGGCCGGTGGTTAGGATTCTGTGCTTTCACTGCATGGCCAGGGTTCAATCCCTGGTTGAGGAATTAAGGTTCTCCAAGCCTCAAGGCACTGCAAAAAATTTGATCAAGTTTAGTAGGATGGTGTGATTTTTGGCACGTGTATTACCTGAAGCTTTTGTTGTTGTTTTAATAATGTACCTTGTATATGAAGCCAAGACAAATTACATTCTGAGTGACATTTTTTTCAAATTTTTTTATTCTAAATTTTACAGAACGAGGTTTTGTTTTTTTGTTCCCACACCCCTCCTTCAAATGTAATCCAAGTTTTTCCTCTTAGCTCCTTGATGAAATGGCAAGTTAAACTTTTGTTTTCTTAACTATTACTGAAAACTTTTGTACAGTTTACTATGAAAACATAGTACAGTTTTTTAAAGTACATAGTATTTTCCTTCCATCTGAGCCATACATAAAATACTGATTTCTCTGAAACTGCCTGATTCACACTAGTGGTACTTATTTTGCATTTACTAGCAGATAGGAAGTATCTTTGATAATAAAACTTCTTTCATTTTTACATACTTGTAGAGCTGGAGTTTGTATGTCTTGACATTAATGAGAGGATGTTGTTTTATATTTAACATTTTTTCACTATACATGTTAATATGTAATTGTTACCTAGCAGACTGTAAAGGATAGTTTTAAAGATCTGTAAGGATAGGTGTAAAACATTAAAAATCATTTCTCTCAGAAAATCTGTAGGTAAACCAGTGGTTCTCAACTTGATGCTTTTGCCCCAAGGAGTATTATGATATTATCTGGAGACATTTTTGATTGTCACAACTGAGCGGAAATACTCTTTAGCACCAGATATGATGCTGAACATTTCTACAGGGCAGCATCCAACAATGAAGAATTTTCTAGCCCCAAATGTCAGAAGTACTGAGACTGAAAAACCCTAATCTAAAAGATAACCTGAAAATATCTATTTTACTTTTAAGAAAAATATTTTTACTTTTACCTTTCTGTACATGTGTATAGATTTAGTCAGCTATTATCTTGATAATATCTTAAAAATGATTAGTACATCTTACTTTAGAAAAGATCAGGACTTTAGAAAAATAATTGTTTTTTCCTAAAAGGTATAATTGCGAAATAGCTGATTTTTGTTTCTTGCTCCCCACCCTCTTTTGAGTTGGATAATGGTTATCATTGGGAAGAAATGAGAATTAGAGAGTCTTAGTAAATATTTCTGCCAGCAGTAGAACTCTTAAGACCATTCTGTTAGTTTAAGGCAGCTCAGTTTTACTTCAGGGTCCCCATCTAAAATAGATCAGTTCACCTTATTGGAAGAATTACTCTCCCCTGCAGATAGAAAGTATTAGCAATTTCCTCCCTCTCCTCATTACCTTTCCCCTCAAACACACAGTGTTAGCAGTTTCTATACTTTTATGCTAACACTGTACCTGGTGTTAACACATACCTTTCTCCATGCTCATATAAAGAAAATTTAAATACATAGCAGTAAGGGTCATTGTTTTTACATAATTCTCTGAGACATACTTTTTTCCCTCGCTTTTACTATGTAATATTCCTTGGTAATTAATAGCAAGCTGAACTTTTCTTCTTAATAGCCAGGTGATAGTCTATAGAACATATAGAATGAATATTTCAGAGTTTATCAAACCCTTGGATATTTAGTAGTCTTTAGGTTTTTGTTTTACCACTTTAAGTGATAATCCAGGTACATACATACCTTCATGCTGAGTTTTTTTCTAAAAATCATATTGGTTTAGTAATGCTTAGTGCAGAGAAGAGCTAATGAGGATAAATCACAGATTGTTTGAACTTTTCTTGTTGAATTTGTATTTGACAATATTTAGTTTCAGACTGTATGATGACTTTAATTAAACCACAAAAGACCCTCCCTCCACACCATTTTGAAGCTAAATGTCGTTATAGCTCAGCTTGGCCTGATCTATGCCTTGTCCTCGTGTTAAGGGAGGTAAGCAACTCTTATTTAAAGTAACAAAATACAACAGAAACCTGTAGGTCTAGGGGATATGGAAAGAAATGCTTAGAAGTTATCTGGGTAAATACATTATTTTAAGAAGAACTAGTTAAAATTTCAGAAGCAGATTGTTTCAAGGCAGAGAAAAGCTTCTTGATAATTGCTTATTAATGAAAAGATCATAATGCTGTCTGGAAGCTTTCACAAGCTATCAAATTCAGAATGTGCTTTTTATTATTCAAAATTTGTTTATTTGATAATTATGCTTAACCTCTATACTGAACGACTATTTTAGGTCATTGATCTGTCTGCAATCAGAGTGGTATAAGAATAGATTGGATGCATGGATTTTAGTCCCAGCTTTGCTGTTGTTGACCAGTTGTACAAATATGCCAAACTTTTCATATCCTGGGATCTTCTTTCCTTTCTTTTTTGGAAACTTAATTAATTCTGAAGTTTTTCAGTTCTAGGTATCTAATTTATTATCTTGCATATTCTTTTAGAGAAATACACGATCATACATTTATTCAGTAACATTCTGTTTTCAGGCCAACATTTCTCTGACAGTGCAGAGTAAATTAGCAGCATTGAAAAGACAGGTAGGCATTGGAAATGATAAACACTTTTACATGATAAAAGTACTGCTGAAGTTTTTAAGTCCTTAACCAATATTTGGTATGAGATTTGTTCAATAGTATTTGTGTGTGTGTGTGTGTGTGTGTGTGTGTTAGAATTCATCAACAAAGTAATTCTATCATAATTTGTAAAGAATCATTTTTGCCCCTCCAAAAGACATTTGAAACCCTTATTTGCATATCTAAGTGGCAAAGTGCTAAACTTAAATTATCCAGTGGTTAACAAAGAATCATACTGAAACAACCAACACATGTGAGACTACTGAGTTCAGAATATGAATTGTCTGGTAGTGAGCAGTGCTGCAGTAAGGTAATCTTTATGTTGTTGGATTGTTCTTGTGTTAACAGATTTTCAAACAATAAATTGTTTCTAGATCTACAGAAAGGGAAATAATGAATGGTTGAATGAACTGAGCATTTTGAAACTGCTATACACTTTTATGACCATGTAGCCTGATTTCATTATGCTGTATGTTTCCTAAGTTTATTCACAGTACTTTTAAGGCCTTCACCAAGAGCATATAATTTTTCAGCTGTATTTCTAAATCATGTGCTATTTCCCTAATCGTTACTATATGAATTAGTTATTTGGCTACAGAATGCCTCTGTGCCCCCTTACTACCCCAAGATTTTTATTTTATAATCTCTGGTGTTAGTTTACCAAGCCAACTTTTATTTTCATAATTATATTTGATAATTCTATATAATGATTGCTGGAGGGATATAGTTAGTGAAAACAAATTTATGGTGGTAAAGATATTCTTCTCCAACATTAGCAATAATGAAGTTGAATTTCATGTCATCCACTATCTTTTACTTATTTAGAGATTTGAATTATCAGTTTTTGTGGAGCTAATACTACACCTTAGGCAGGTGAAGAAAGTTTATTTCTGATGTAATTTCAGAAATTAGAGTTCAGGAAAATAAAAACTTTATTTTGTAGATTGACTCTCCCTATGTTATATTAAATTTTACTAACATTGATATTCTGCTTGTTTTATGAAACCTTTTATTACAAACAGTTATGAATATGAACATCTCATTTGACTACTGATGAACAGAGGGAAAAATCTAAATTAAAACTTTAAATACCACTATTTAATTACCCAAATGGCTTTGACTGTGTTAAAGAGTGCCTGGGATTATTCTGTTTTTCAATTTGTTTTAATGCTTCCTTGGTAAAAGCTGATGGATTCCCAGGCCCATTGCTGTCACTGATGAACTATATAAAGATAAATGACATTATGGTAAATTCCACTTAATGACACATTTTTAATTTTCAGAACACAGACATTTTCAGGCTAGTGAATGAAGGCTAATTACCTCAAGATCAGAACAAAATAACTCCTCATTTCGAAAGATAATAGAAAAGAAATGTTGCAGATTAATGATGCTATTTATCTTTAAAGGAAAAAAATTTTATCTTTATCCAGATAGCATAGTTCCCTGAGGAGCATGGTTATAAAATGAATCTGAAGTCGCAACTTAATAGGTTATTAAAATTGTTTGAGTGCAGGCTTTCCTGCTTTAGTCTTTCCATAAATTTAAATTGAAGGTTTGCTGTATTCAAAAAGGAGCAGCTTGTTTATGAGGCCAGAGAGAGCAACATACGTTACTAACAAAAGATGCACTTAACCTCATTCTAATATCTTGCTTTTGTATTTCTCTGAATGAAACACAGCTATTTGAGAAAGTATTTTGAAATTTGCTACCATTCTTAATTGATCCTAAGTAGAAAGACCATACTTGGATTTAAGATTAAAATAAAAATGAAAGCTGTAAATGTCCAAACCCTTTACGGAATATATAAAAATCAGTTCATAATCTAATTTAATTGCATGTATGTGTGTGTTTATATATACATATATGTATATTTTAAAACATTTTAGTTTTGTTATCTAAGTGAGAAGAAAATATCTTAGCCTGTGAGAGTGTGATTTTGTGGTCACAGTTGGAATTTATGTAGAAATTGTTCAATAAATCATTATTCACAGTTACAGGATTAGCATTAATCCTTTTGCTACACTCCCACACAAGTCACAAAGTAGTGACTCAGAGAATATTACTTGATCATAAAGGCTTTAAACTCTTCCTGACATCATAAACTCTTTAGGTAATATAAATTTTTTTTTTAAAACTAACTAGGGCATATAGCATTTTCTGTAATTTTCATTTTCCTCTCTTTGGTAATACATGATTTGTCTATATATTGATCATGTTTCTGAGCCATAGAAAAATGTTTGTGCTCATGAGAGGAAATGAAATACGTTTCTGACACCTCAGAGAAATTTCAGTGTATTATTGTGAGACATTATTTTACCTCTCTCCAATTTTATTTGCTCTAGTTAGAAGCCATGTTTTATCTCAGAAGTGCAACAGTGTACTGATTGCCCACAGCATCATTTTAACATGAAATTTTCTGTTAAGACATTTCTTATAAAAGTTAAGAAAGGAATTCTTTATAATTATAATTTCAGTAGACATTTGATTTTATGTTAATTGTTATGAAAATTTCTTTTTTTAAAGTGTTCTTATTTAAGTAATTTTGACTGTAGGTTAGGGGTAATTTCTAACAAAATAAGCTAAAATTATTGAATGGGAAATGAATTAGTCATATTGACTAAAACCTGAGAGAAAGTACTAAAAAAATACACTGAGTCAATTCCTCTCTCTTACTCTACCTAATAGTAGTACTTTGTTATTACTATTTTAAATTACCAACCACAGCCTTGCCAGGCTTTCTTTATTATTTATTCACTATGGGTCTATCCTTCATACATTGACTGACTGAGAGAAACTGGTAAGACTGCTGAAAGTTATTTTTTATAGACAGGTAGTTCCTCTGTGTAAACGAAAATGATACTTTTCTTAGTATCAAAATAATTATATAATGATCTTAAAGAAGCAAGGATGTTTCTTGCATATGAGAGAAATTTTAGTTCATTTGTATTCTCCAAAACCATTATCAGTGTGCTAAGCAATGTGTGCAATAAGCCTAAGCAATCTTTAATTAAGCATACAACTTACAGGTATAATATGATGCATGTAGCTATACATCACAGTAATATAAAGATAGGAACTACAGTATTTTGGCAGTTTTATAATATTTTTTAACAAAATTTATTAAAATGGAAGTTCTTAGAGTGCTTATAGTGCATGTTCTGTATGTGGTTCTTACCCTTAAATCAAAACATGATCTTGTAATTAGAGTCTTAATAATATTGAGTCCATGCTCTCATCTCATTTTTCTCAATTATTGTTATTTTGAAAAAGTTTCCACCATTGTCTCCTACCTAACCTTCTTCAGTGAAGATGAATTCATTCTAAAGACATGGAACTTAGGCAAAGAAATGCAAGAAATTGACAGGGTTATATTTTAGAGTCAACAGTAATCCTGCTACGGATATGAAAATGTCATTTTTCTTAACATGCAGATTTTCATTTCCAATAACGATCTTAAATGGATGTTTTGTTTGGAAAATCCCTGCTTATGGACTATCTAGGTATTTCTTTGGTGCATACTTTGAAAACTTTGTTTTAAGGCAAAAACATTGATCCTTCAGACCTCTTCAAAATTTTTTCTAACAGATTATGATATTACAGTTTAACAGTGACCTGTACAAATAATATATGAAAGGGACAAATTTAGGGTCATTGAATTACTAATCGTGGTTTTGTAGCAAGGTTTACAAGCTAGTTACTATCATACCACCTTCAAAATTCTTTGAAAATTATTTGAATTTTTGTGTGATGTCTTCTTGACAGGTTGAAAAAGAAATCACAGCAGATTTTAACCTCAAATCCAACCAGAATAATAAGGCCCTATCAGATGTCCCAAAGCTTTAACTTTAAAGTACATTAACTTGACTCTCCAAGTTAACTATCATGTTTTAAATGTTAGGTCATATCATCAAGAGTTGAGATCTAGATTTTAATTTTAGCACTCAGTTCAGGTCAGTCGCTCAGTCATGTCCAACTGTTTGCGACCCCATGGACTGCAGCACGCGAGGCTTCCCTGTCCATCACCAACTCCTGGAGCTTGTTCAAACTCATGTCCATCAAGTTGTTGATGCCATCCAACCATCTCATCTTCTGTCGTCCCCTTCTCCTCCTGCCTTCAGTCTTTCCCAGCATCAGGGTCATTTCCAGTGAGTCAGTAGGTGGCCAAAATATCAGTCCTTCCAGTGAGTATTCAGAGTTTACTTAATTGATATCTGAATTTAGTTCTATCATGTGGGGCCCACGGTACAAGTTCCATCTGGGTCCATTACAACTCTAACCAATAAGAAAGGAAAAAGAAACTTAAAAGAGTTTATTTAATTGATATCTGCCAATGAATTTTCAGGACTGGTTTCTTTTAGGATTGACTGGTTTGACCTCACTTGCAGTCTTGAAGACTCACTCTTGAGTCTTCTCCAACACCCCAGTTCAAGAGCATCAATTCTTTGGCACTCAGCTTTCTTTATAGTCCAACTCTCACATCCATACAGGACTACTGGAAAAGTCATAGCCTTCACTAGACAGACCTTTGTTGCTAAAGTAATGTCTCTGCTTTTTAATAGGCTGTCTAGGTTGATCATAACTTTCCTTCCAAGGAGCAAGCGTCTTTTAATTTCATAACTGCAGTCACCATCTGCAATGATTTTGGAGCCAAAGAAAATAAAGCCTGTCACTGTTTCCTTTGTTTCCCCATCTAGGGAAATTTTAGCACTAGCTCTGGTTTTTTTTGTGATCATTCATGCATAAATCCTTTCCCCTTCTCTGAGTCTATATTCTTAAAGGACTATAAAGGTATAAATGCGGGGTTTAAACACAGTCAGATGGTATTGTACAGACGTTTAGAGGAAGGAATGGTGAATGCTAGGAAAGGGAAGGTCTAGTGGGCAGCTCTGTATTCTACATATCCCTTTTTCCACTTTTGCTTAACCAGATCAACTCTGTTTTTAGATTGAGGAGAAGTTACTTGTTAAAAAACAAACCGGAAAGAAAGTTTTGAAACCACTTCTAGCCTAGATTTAAAGTGGCTAACCATGGCCCATAGTCCAAATCTGGCTGAACACTTTTTTTTTTTTGTAAAAAAGTGTTTCATTGAAACACATTGTTTACGTTTGTCTATGGCTGCATTTGTGGCATAGTTGAATAGTTATAGACATTGTGATGTGTGGCATGCCAAGCTCAAAATGTCTGACATTTTAGGAAAAAAGTTTGCTCGCGTCTGGACTTAGGTATTCATCAATCTTATATCTATGAATTAGTTCCTGCCGCTGCTGCTGAATCGCATCAGTGGTGTCCAACTCTGTGCAACCGCCACAGACGGCAGCCTCCCAGGCTCCTCCGTCCTGGGATTTTCCAGGCAAAAACACTGGAGTGGGTTGCCATTTCCTTCTCCAGTGCAAGAAAGTGAAAAGTGAAATTGAAGTCGCTCAGTCATGTCCGACTCTGTGTGACTTCACAGACGGCAGCCTCCCAGGCTCCTCCGTCCATGGGATTTTTCAGGCAAGAGTACTGGAGTGAGTTGCCATTGCCTTCTTCAAATTAGTTCCTAGACATGGCTTAACTTCTGCTGTGTGCAGTTCTGCTTCCCAGACTGCACCCTAATCCTTGGCCAATTCCTCTTGTTTTAAAACATAGTTAAGGACCAATCTTTATGAAACTGTGTGTAACTAACCTCTATTCTATTGCACTCTTTAAGATCAGTTATTTTGTGCTTATTATTTGTCCTCAAGTACATAAAAGGAAATATTTTATGGGAAGATGCTTCATAACCCCCCAGGTAATTGGACAGACAATACATCTAAAATTATTATAAGACATTTGAGACTTAATTTGGTAAAATTTCAAATTATACAAATCTCAAATTCGGTAGCTTTGAAAAGGTCAACATGGCAAAAATCATCTATTAAGATTTTTTATTTGTTTTGCCATATATATATATAGCAAAGAAATACTAAGAAATATAACTTGAAGTAGTCTCTGAAGGCTAGACAGAATTCAAATAGATATTAGGGAAGTCAAGGACGTCCTTTGGGTGAGGAAGATATAAGAAGGTAATGAACCTGTGGGCAGTGAAAGTCATTGGCTCATTAGAGCAGTGGAAATGAGGCTGTTAATAAGGAAAGAATAAATTACTGATTTATAAAGTTTGATGTGGTAGACACATGTTATGGTCCTCGATAAGTGAGGAAATCATGTTTAAGTAATCAGTGAGTAACCATTTGGGCAACTCTTGATCAGTTGTATGCTAAGTGCTCCAGAAGCTATGTAGGATTTACAGTATGATAACATGTTTTCAAGGAGCTTATATCCTGGATAGACTGTTAAAAAAAAAGATAATCATTAAATGGAAGGTTTCACATGGTACTGTCCAGTGTGAGTTACTGATCACCAAAATCAAATATGTGAATAAGAATGGCTAAGGACAATCATTTTGGATACTGCAAGAAGAGAATATAGTAAAGATTATATACACAAAGGCAAAGATAATATATAGAGACAAAGTGTGGATCATTTTAAGGCAAGGATATATAGAGACAAAGTGTGGATCATTTTAAGGCAAGGGTAGTCAGTATTGGATACCATAGAGAACATAGTATGATGTAAGTCATTGGTTGGCAAGTGCACAATTCCTGAAAGTATGAATTGAGGTTTCTATGACTAGAAGATACGATGTTGATTAATTAGATTCAGGTGAGTGATAGATGAAGAAAGTAAGCACAAGAAGTCAAAGAAAAAAATGATGGCATTTGTTGATTAATTGAATGTAGAGAATGAATGGGAGGAGAGTGAAACATGACTCCTGAAAAATGATCTTAGTGGGTTTTTTTTAAAAATTTGGTTTATTAGGAACTAAAGGTTTAGAAACTCAGATAATATGTATATATAAAGTCAATAGTAAGTCATTCATTTATTGATTAAATGTGCTGAGTTTGCTCTGGATAAGGTATTGTACAAAGTACAGTGAAGGATTCAAACATGAATTGATTGTGAACATCTCCCTTAAAAATGTTATCATCTTCAATAGCAAAGCAAATTAACAGAACTTCAGAATAAAGATAAGAGGAAACATACAGAGTCCATGAAGAATGCTATAAAAATTAACTGAGTTAATTGTCATATGTGTATGTGTGTGTGTGTGTGTGTGTGTGTATGTCTCTTAAGGCTAGTTTCTAGTGTTATTTAAGTCTTCTATATCTTTGTTGATCTTGTGTCTAGTTATTCTGCCCATTATTAGAAGCGGAGTATTCAAGTGTATTCATGTTTAATTGACACATAGTTCATTTACAATCTTGTGTTAGTTTCAGGTGTACAGCAAAGTGATTGTTATATGTATGTCTATTCTTTTTCATATTATTTTCCCTACAGGTTATTATACTGAGTATAGGTCTCTGTGTTATACAGTATACAGTATACAGGTCCTTGTTGCTTATCTATTTTATATATAGTAATGTGTATATGTTAATGCCAAACTCCTAATCTGTCCTTAGCTCTCCCCTCCCCTTTCACCTTTGGTAACCATAAGTTTGTTTTCTATGTCTGTGGGTCTGTTTCTGTTATGTATATAATTTCTTGTATCAGTTTTTTAATATTCCACATTTAAGTGATATCATATATTTGTCTGGCTTACTTTATTTAGTATGATAATTTCTAGGTCCATCTATTTTGCTGCAAATGGCATTATTTCATTCTTTTTTATGTCTGAGTAAAATTCTGCTATATATGTATGCCACATCTTCTTTATCCATTCCTCTGTCAGTGGAAAATTGGGTTGTTTCCATGTCTTGGCTGTTGTAAATAGAGTTACAATTATCATTGGGGTGCATGTATATTTGAATTACAGTTTTCTCTGGATATATGCCCAGGAGTGGGATTGTAGGATCAGTTATTATTACTAAGTAGTCTGGTTCTGCTTCTCTTAATTTCTTTATCATGCATATAGATCATATATTCTTATTTCTTTGTATGCCTCATAATTTTTTATTAAAAGCTGGACATTTTGAATATAATACTGTGGAAGTTTAAGAAATCTGATTCTTCCTCCTTTCCAGCGTTTATTGTTGCTACTTATTGTCATTATCGTTGCTTATTTGCTTAGTGACTTTTCTGAACGAATTTTCTGAAGTCTTTATTCATTGTCATTTGTGGCTGCTAAAGTTTCTGTTCTCTTAATTATCAGTTAGTGATTTGATAGCTATCTCTTTGAATGCCAGGAAACCTTCCCCTGCCTCTGTTACCACCAAAACCCTCATTTTTCCCAGTCTTTGAAGATGGTCTCTATGTGTGGGCCAGGCATACCCTAATGTTGAACCAGGCAGTTTGTACCGCTACTTTAGCCTTTACTTCCTGCTTGTGTGGAACTTGAACTTTAGCCAGAGGTGAGAACATAGGGCCTTCTCATATCTGGGGCATGCACTTGGTACTGGGCTTGTGTGTTGTGTTCTGAATTGCCCAGAATATGCTGGAATTTTCAAAGCCCTTACTGCTCAAAGCATCTCCTTCTCTAGACTTTCCTTACAGGCTTATTCGTTCCAGCTGTTAACTCTTGCCCAACATGGAAGCAGCTAATACATGTTCAGCAGATAGTGCTACCACCACCCCCATCCCCAGCCCTCTATACACACACCACCACTTCAGACATGAGAAAGTTCTTAGGTGATAGAAAAGTAAGCGACCAGACAAGTCAGCACAAAAAACTACAGTTCGTTGAGAAAAGGTTCATTGTTGCTCCCTCTGGTACTTGTAACTTTATTATATCAAGAATTTACTGTCATCTTGCAGGGCTGTCACTGAGCCTAGGGATTGGTATCTCCAAGTTAAAATGAAGCGAAGCTCTCTTACCAAAATTCAGCTGTTTTTTCCTCATTAAGCATTCCCTTTGTCACTGTAAGCTTTTGATTTGGTTCCACAATTTGAAATACATGATTCTGACTGTTGCCTCAACTTCCTTCTTGCTTTTGTAAAGGGATGGACTTCTGGAGTTTCTTCCTCCACCATTTGGTGACATCTTCTACCTTAGAAAAGAATTATGCTTCATTTTTGGCATATGGCATTCCATCTTTCAGTCTTTAGTTGTAGGTTTCTCAGCCCCATAGAAGGCCCCTTTAAAAACCTACAACTAAAGACTGAAAGCATTTATTCTACAATTAGGAGTAAAACAAGATGGTCCCTTCTCAGCAGTTCTCTCAACATTTTGCTAGAAATTGTGCCTTAAGGCAAGACAAAGGCATACCAGATTGTAAAGAAAGATAAAATTGTCGTTTATTGTAACTGATGTGAAAATTTCCTTGGAAAATTGTAAGAGATCTATAAAATAATTGCTGGAGCTAATAGGCTTAGCAAAGATGTAGGAAATAATCCTGTTTCTATATATATTGCCAACAAATAAGTGGGACTTGAATATTATAAAAATTCCATTGGAATAGTATAAAAAATGTGAAATACATAGTGATAATTTTAACAGAATAAGACCTTTACACTGAAAACTGTAAAGCAATGTAAAGAATAATAAAAATTCAGATAAATAGAGAACTATGCTGTATTCATGGATCCGAACATTAAATTTTTGTGTGTGTCAGTTCTCCCCATATTTATTTGTAGGTTCAGTGCAAAATCAACCAGAATCCCAACAAGCTTTTTCTTTTAGGTGATAATTTCCAAGTTCACATTATAAGATGTATTTAGAAATGCAAAGAATCTAGAATCCAATAATCAAAACACTGTGATATCTGTCATCTGTCACTGTAAAGTAGGCATAGATATATATGACAAAGGAAAAGAGAGTCTATAGATAAACCCATAACAATGACAAACATTTCACTAGGAGATGTGGATAGGCATTTAAAAATATTGATGTTACACCAGTTGGATTGCCATATGCCAAAAATGAGGCATAATTCTTAAAACACCTGATATATAGAAGTTAACTTTCAAAATCAATAAACAAAGCTTCATTGAAACCAGAGCCTCGTGGTAAATTTTTGTTGATGTGTCAAGAAGTAATTATTTAGAGACTTCTACTTCTTCACAGGTGTATTTTAAATCTTATTTTCTAATGTAACTGCGTTTTCTAGCAAACAAAAGAACATAAACTTATAGATAAAGAGAAATAAAAATCTGTGGACTTAATCACCTCTTATTTCAGATCATTTCTTCCTTTTCCATCTGTTCTTTTGATAAGAGTATAAATGCATTTTTTTAAATTGTTTAACTTTTAAGATTGGAGGGGTGAATTGCTTGGTCAGATTCACCAATCACTTGTTAATAGTGTAAGGTTCTACTGGTATGTGCTTTGTGTTTTGTACTGACCTATGTTAATTCATATAAGACAATATTCAACTTGATGATGTTGATTTAGGGATTTAAAGTACATCTCTATTCCTGTTCCATTTCCAGATTAAATTTACTATAGATAAGCTGTAGATAAGTTCTCAAGAAAATACCTGTCTTCAAAGTAATGTCATCTCAGATAGTAGAGTACGTTTGTATGCAAACTATTTTAAAATTGAAGGGTTTTTAAAAAATATTTGTCATTTCATAAAACATTATTCATGGGAGAAGGGTTTGAGGGAGGAGCCTTATTCAAGGCTTGCTATCTCAACTATTTAGTGAGTTAGGCAGTGAAGTTCCCACTGTGTACACAGGATTTCTCCAGACATAGTTAGTGCAAGATATAAAACCAGCCCATAAAGGCTTCCACTTTTTGAGAGCCTTATGGTTTGTTTATGGTGCCATGTTATCTATCCTGTAAGGCTCCCTTGAGTATATTTTATTTTGTTACTCTTGGTTATAAGATCTGGACAGACTTGAACTGACCAGGAAGTATATCTTGATTCAGCCCAAACAGTCTTGAGAGATCACATTGACCTCGTGGTATTTGAAAAGGAATTGATTTAGGTGTCTAGGTAGATAGCATATTAAAAAACAGAGACATTACTTTGCCAACAAAGGTCCATCTAGTCAAGGCTACAGTTTTTCCAGTAGTCATGTATGGATGTGAGCGTTGGACTCTAAAGAAGGCTGAGCGCTGAAGAATTGATGCTTTTGAACTGTGATGTTAGAGAAGACTTTTGAGAGTCCCTTGGACTACAAAAAGATCCAACCAGTCCATCTTAAAGGAGATCAGTCCTGAGTGTTCATTGGAAGGACTGATGTTGAAGCTGAAACTCCAATACTTTGGCCACCTGGTGCAAAGAACTGACTCATTGGGAAAGACCCTGATATTGGGAAAGATTGAGGGCAGGAGGAGAAGGGGACGACAGAGGATGAGGTGGTTGGATGGCATGAGTTTGGGTAAACTCCAGGGGTTTACTCTTTGGGGTCCCAAAGAGTCGGACACCACTGAGCGACTGAACTGAACAGAATAGGGAGACAGAGTCAAGAAAGTCAAGTGTTTCTTTCATCAGTTAAATGAAATCTATCTTTTAAAAGTATTTATTTTATTATGTTGTAAAATATGTACAGGTACATCCTTTCGTTATTTGATCCTTATGTTTAGAATATGTATGTGTTTAAAGTGTTTAGAATATCTCTTTCAGAAATGAGTTTATATAATTTTGGGGTATGCTGGGATTATTACATATTTGTGGAAAATGCTTTTTAGTCAGAAAAAATTTTTTGCAGTCCTTTTTCATTTTGCTACCTTTGTCTTGTTCTGTTGTATAATAAAGTAAGAACAAGCCACTTGAGAGTAATATGTTTACCCATTCAGGGTAAATATTTAGTTCTATGAAAGAATTCAGTCCAGGTAATTAAGTTTGATATTAGTCTGTATTCAAACTTATGTTGTAGAAAAACAGTAAGATTTTTAAAGTATATCAAATTGATATTTTTGTAACTTGAATTATAAGTTAGACTAATTATCTGATTAAGTTTATTTTCTTTGACATATTTTGTATAATTAATACATTCATATTTTTAGAAATAGCATTTTAAATGAGCCTATTTTTTTAAAAAATGCTAATATATTCCTTATCAACTAAATTGCAAAAGAGCATATAAAAAATTATATATTATCACAAATATTCTAAGCAGTACTTAGAAATGGCATTTTCTCACATTGGTAAATTTTTTTTGTGTTTAACCATTACTGAGTATATAGTATTAATGGCATACAATACATACTTCCTTTTTATCTGAAAGCATATCAAATGTTCAAGCCGCCAGGGTTTTTTTTTTTTTTTCAATATTTTAAACCTGTAGAAACTTATAGGAATAATACAGTGAACCCCATTATACCTTTCACTTAGATATTGAATACTGTTGGCATTTTTGCTATAATTGCTTTCTAACTTAACCTTGCTTCCTGTCCTCCTCTACACACAGACACACACATTTTATTATGATTTTTTTGGCTCAATTAGTTGGGAATAACTTGCAGACATCAGGCTCTTTTACCCCTAAATATTTCAGAACATATATCCTTAAGTATCCTATACTATCTCACATAGCTACAGTATAGTTGACAAATTCAAGAAACTGAACATTAAAATTCTTTTATCTAATGTAGTAGTTGTTGTTCAGTCACTCAGTTGTGTCTGACCTCGTGGACTGCAGCATGCCAAGCTTCTCTCTCCTTCACTATCTCTTGGAGCTTGCTCAAACTTGTCCATTGAGTCAGTGATGCCATCCAATCATTTTGTCCTCTTCGTCCCCTTCTCCTCCTGCCTTTAGTCTTTCCCAGCATCAGGGTCTTTGCTAATGAGTCAGATCTGCACATCAGGTGGCCGAGTATTGGAGTTTCAGTTTCAGCATCAGTCCTTCAATAAACATTTAGGATTGATTTCTTTTAGGATGAACTGGTTTGATCTCCTTGCAGTCCAAGGGACTCTCAGGTCTTCTCCAACACCACAGTTCAAGAGCATCAATTCTTTGGCACTCAGCCTTCTTTATGGTCCAACTCTCACATCCATACATGACTTGTGGAAAAACCATAGCTCTGACTAGATGGACCTCTATATTTATCTAATGTAGAGTCCAAATTAAAATTTTCCATTCATGTTCCAGTTCTTATGATCTAATTCAGGATCAAGTATGACATTTAGTTGTCTTTTGAGTCTCCTCAATCTTGAGCAATGTTTCAGTTTTTCTTTATTTTTCATGTTATTGGCAGAGGTACTGTGTAAGTGATAATGTGTTCAATGTCATTACATCAGGAGGTTCATATTTCAGTTTGTCATTTTATTGATATTAACTTCTACCATTTGATTAGGATGGTTTCACCATATTTCTCTTTGTAAGAATTTTTCCCTTTGTAAGCAGTCTGTGGGGAGATACTTTGAAATGGTGTGATACCCAGTTTTCCAACTAACTTTAATCCTGTGTTTTTAATATCCATTGACGATTCTTACCTGAATCAGTTAAGCTTGTTGTGGTTTAATTCCCCAAATTTTGCATTCACAGTTCTTAAGAACTGCTATTAAAAAATATTGTATGCATGTGTAAATATAACATAATCAAATATTTTAAAAATTAGAATATCTATAACATAGTTTTTGTCATTGGTTTGCCAGTAGCTGCTCTAAAAAAATATTCACAAACATGTTTGCTTAAAAGAACAGAAATTTTTTCTGTTATATAAAGTTCTGGAGGCCAGAAGTCCAAAATCGGAATCACTGGGTAAAAATCAAGGCTCCAGGAGGGCTCTACTCTTTCCGGAGACTTTAAGGGAGAATCTGTTCCATGCGTCTTCCAGCTCTGTTGTCTGCGTGTTCCTTGGCTTGTGGCTATATCACTCCAGTCTTCAAATGCAGCATTGTCAGATCTCTTTTTGTTCCTTCTTACTGCCTTCTCTTCACTGTCTCAAATCTTCCTCTTGAAAGGATATTCTTGATTGCACTTACTTCTGTTATTTATTCCAAGGGGGAATGCTGGATTCCCGTAAATGCAACCCCAAAAGTTCTTTGTTTGTGTTTTTGTTTAGATTGTGTCATTTTTCTGTAACCTCTATGGGTAGAAATTAACGTAATTCTGAATATTATCATTTTTCTCAGCAAATTTTAAACAAATGGTCTGGGATGAATACAGACTGCCAGTACAGTTAGTCCTTTGTATCCACAGGTTCCTCATCCACAGATTCAGCCAATCACTGAAAGTATTTATGGGGAAAAAGTTCCCTCAAGTTCCAAAAGGCAATATTTGAATTTTTTCATATGCAAGCAACTGTTTATATGGCATTTACATTGAGTTTACAGCTATTTACTTAGCATTTACATTGTATTAGATATTATAAATAATCTACAGATGATTTAAAATACAAAGGAGGATGTGCTTAGGTTATAGGCAAATACTATGCCGTTTCACATAAGGAACTTGAGCATTCTAGGTTTTGGTATCTGCAGGGCTTCTGGGACCAATCCCATCAGGATACTGAGAGATGGCTATACTTTCTCTTTTTTAGCTTTTGGACTTCCTGTTGAATTTAATGGTATAATATGCTTATAAAGATTGCTTTTTATTATGATTGGACTTCTTAGTGAGAGACTTTCTGAATGTTGTTTTTCTTTTAATTGTAGACAAGTGTTAAGTGTGAAATAACAACTTTGAATTTTTAGAGATTATTGTTTCTTTAAGGACCAATTCTATAGTCTTTGTCCATAAATCCTGCAATACTTACCTCGTTTAGTGGCTAGGTCAAGTAACAGTAAAGTAGACAGAAGCATCTCCAGCTAAGCATTCCATCCACCATTTTTTACTGTTGAAGTGGAGGCAGGGAATTACTTGGAGGAGCAGAGTGACACTATAAAGGAAAGACAGGAAACTGACAGGATCAAGAGTGGGTGGTAGAGGCTTTTAATAATCTTAGCTCTTAATTGCAATAACTAAAATTCAACGCTAAGGAAACAGAGTGGGAGAGGAAGGATGGTGAGTGGAAAGGAGGAAGAAAGGGAGCCAGGATAATAAACTTAGGTGTTTATCTGGCCTCAGCATAGTTCAGTCATTCTAGTTCAATTCTAGAGATTCAAGAATTAACACTCTCCCCATTTCTCAATTCTACTTTCCTCAGTGCTGGCTTCATTCCTAGGCAGGCTATATAGTTTGAGGAAAATTACCTTAGGCAACGTAAGATTTACATGGTTCTTAATTGAGACAGTGCCTCTTTTCTAGTAGTTCTTTAAAAGTTCAGCAGTGGGATCAGGTACTCACCCCTTTTATGGGAATGTGAAGAGTGGATGGGGAGGAGTGCTTGTCACTTATCAGTCCAGACCATATGCTTAGAATGACTTTCCAATAAGAGAGTGAAAGGAATGAAAGCTAAAGAGGCAAAATAGTTATCTACTATAGGCCAAAGTCTAGCATCTGATTCAGGATCCCATATATATTGTACATGCAATAATTTTTAAAGTAAAATATGCTTGATTAGTCTTCTTAAAAACTTCAGAGTGTCTTTCAGGGCTATTTGTCATTTGTCTCACAGTAACTGGATGGAAATGTTTCAGCCATTCTTTCAACAATTATTTATTGAATGTCTGCTACACTGTTTTACTGAAAGTATCATTTAATCTTTTCAAAAGTTATATATAATTTTAAGAATAACTTATGTATAGAACTAGATTTCAAGACAATTTTAAAGTGATTTTTCTTTCATATTTTATCACAGTATGTCAACTAACCAGGCTAAAGGATTTATGTAAGCCAAGGAACACCAAGTTATATTTTAAAACATATTTTAACCAAGGCTTACAGGCTATCTCTTTACCTTTTATTTATCTAAAGTGCTATGGGATTTTTAATGCCTACGCGAAGCATACAGTAAGCCTCTTCTGGAGGACCCATGCATAGCACAGTGCAGCTACTCAATTTATCTACCTTGGAAGGATGAAAGGCTAAGTTGAAAAATCATTTATCAGTTCCACTTCAGTTGTTACATTTTTGCCTCAGAAACATCCTTCATCTCCTGAGTCTCATAATCTCTTGCCTTTGAGGTTGTTTCATAGACATGCTTTCACTCAAACGCCTTCAATTTGAACTTCTTCGCGAGGGATGCCTATCTCCTAGAAGTTGCCTCCTGGGACTATTTTACCGCTGTTATTTCAGCTCCTCCCACCTAGCTTGTTGAAGAAAGTTCTCTCACCAAAGGCATTTCTAATCAGAAACCTGTGCTAGTCAAGTGGTGTAGCAACGTTTTGGAAACTGAGCACCCAGTCTAGAGTTCCTTAAAAAGAAGACATAACAAAACCTACTAAGAAGGCCCAAGACACCCTTTTGCCCTTCAGAATGAACTTAAGATACCCTTGCTTTTATGCTTTCAATGAATGTGTCCCACTGGAACAAGATTATACTTTTGGCTTTAAATGATAATAATTCTCTGAGAAATGTATGATAAAGCCATATTTCTTTCAAATTCATAAGCCCTAATTGGAATTACTCCTTATGCTGTTTTTCTAGCAAGACTTAAATTTTCATGAATAGGTAATGATTCTATCCACATGTTCAGGGTTCTGTTTTCTGTCTATATTCTTCCTTTCCCCAAATTGCCTTCCCTTTGACTATATCACTTAAAAAGCTGTTGTTTAAAATTATTGTTGTATTGCTTCTCATTTAGATGTTCTATCCTTAAACATCCTGTACATTACTCACACACGAACTCTTAAGTGTGTCCTGTATTTGTTTTATATGTTCATACAGAGGTCAAGTTAATATTGCTTGGTAATATGGTACTTAGTAAAACAATTTGTAATTTTTTAGTATCTAGATATTCAATATCATGGCAGACACAAAGATTTTAAATAAGACATAGTTCCTACTTTCAAGGAAATTTTAACCTTATAGATGCCGTAAGTTATACATACAGGTTTAATATAGTAAGATCATTGAGGAGTGAACAGTCAGTTTCTCTTTAGGAAATCAAGGAAGGCTTCATGAAGGAGCTTGTATTTGAGTCAGCATTAGATTATTGGGATATTTTGATTGAATCTTCCATTTCCTAAATTACAACATTATAGAGATGAGACATTTTAAGGGAAACAGGAGTGTCCCTCATGCATATAATCCTTGGTGGTTGTCAAAGTTTTTTTGTATTTATTTGTCATTTGTGCTTCCTAACCCTATGAGTCTACAGAGATTATATTTTTTACTGATGTGTAAAAATCTTACCTATTTAGCATTCAGAGTTTACTTTGTTTTCTGATTGCCTTAATGATCAGAAAGGTAGGACTGATTAGGTAGGACTCTAGAAGAAAAAAGAGATTTTTTGTTCCTGGTTTCTTCTCTGAAAAGTCAGTATTGATCCTATCCTGCTTGGCCAGATTTGTCAGTGATCTCTTACAATATAATACTATTCCAACGTTACTTTTGGCTCAAAAATTTTAAAAAGGTGGCAAGGGATGAAGTAGGAACTTTTTTGGCAATGAATTTGAAGTATTCGTGAATTTTGTGTGTTCTCATATCTGTTTATATGTTTCTGTGAGGTGTTTCTGGATAATGTACCAGCTACAATAGTATTAAGTGTTATGGTTGTGCTGTATCTTGCTGCATAATTTTTGTAGCAGAACTGCACTTTTTCTTTGTGTTTAAATACTCTGAGGAGAAGAGAAAATGGAAGAAACCTTAGCTTAGTGAAGTAAGTGTTTTTGTGTGTTACTGGAAAACTGCTTAATAATAAAATTTTCCCTGTCTACTTGATATTCACCTTTTATAAAATGGCCTTTATTAAAGGAAAATTTGGTTTTGATTCTGCCAAAATAAAATTTCATTCCTTAAGCTATTATTCAGAAGCCTGTGTCTCACCTGATTGATCATTCCAACTATTTCTCTCTGTGCTCAAATCATCAAAATCCCATTTGCCCCACTGCAGGGTTGGCATAAGAATGACTGTGATGGCAGCAATTAACATTATGATCGCAATGAAGACTTTAAAAGGAAATAGAAGCTTCATTAATATCTAGCAATTTTTTTTTGCCCACAGCTATGTAATTAATAAGAAATGATAGTTGGGAAAACAAAAGCAGGGAAAGCTGCTTTTTGTAAATAGTTTTGAAAATATTTTCATCCTTCCCTCATAGGATTGAAAAGCAAATTCTGTCGTTATTTTCCATGTTGCTCGTTTCTACTATGTAGCTTATAGTTGTGGTTAATTTTGCTTTTAACCTTTAGAAACAATACATTAAATTGGAGAAGTCCATGTTCTACATAGAGTAATAGAAATTCATTGTTAATTTAAAAAAGGCAAAGGACTTATAGCATACCCTCTCTCACACAAAGATTTAGGCATGTTTCCTTAGTTAATACAACATTGTGTATTGCGTTCACTGCAGGACTTATTTCATTTGAATTTGCAAATAATTATTTAACGTCCTGGGTTGCAATTCTGACTTAAAAAGAATATCTAAGTACTTATATAAAGCAAAGCAGCTGTTCTTGGCAATCTCCAGTGTTTACTATTTTTCATAATTATGACTTTTATATAGACTTTTCTTTTTGTTGTAATTAGATTCTTATTGTAATGCTTTTGCTCTTTGCCCTGTAATGTTGCTTCGTTGGTTTGTTCATCTACCTTGTAGACCTTGATGACCTTCATGTTCTAGTCCTTTGACTTTTTACTAGGCTGATCCAAAAGAAAGCACTTGGTTGCTAGCAAAAGAGCTGAACAAAGGCAGAAAGAGAGGGTTTTAAGCATGGGATACTGCCATAGAAAAAAGCAAATATATTTAAGCTCGGTCTATAAGAACCACATTCTGTAAGTCTAGGTACTGCTGTCATTTCATTTTTATTATTGATCATCCCTTAGCCTCTGTACATTGTTAAAAAGTTGTGTTTTATCACAGCAATACTTGACAAAATTGCCCAGTTTGAACCTTTTAAAGTTGAGGGAAGTTGGTTTTCTACATGATATAACTCTAATGGGAGGGGTAGCCTGCCTGGTGCTTCATCTGTATGTTTAGCTCAGGGTGAGATTTATTTATAAGTCTTTTGAACAAATTTTTAATTTTTACTGCCTTTTTTTTTAATATCAGTATTGAAGGAAAATGTATGGGAACCATTAAGAGATAGTCAATAGACATTAAAATAAAGAGGAAAACATTTGACAGTTTCCTTGGGTATCAAAAATAGAAAGGCATACATCATATTTAACTATGTTACCAGCACTTCTGAATGACAATAGTGAATTTTCCACTTCTAAGATGGCAGGAATAGCAGGTTTAAACTAGCAACTGCTTAAAAATATAAGCTATCCAGATACTGATAGAGTGAAATGATCACATTACAAGGCAATTATTAAAATAATGGTCAACATTAGCCCTTGATTTTAATTTTCACATCATTTGAAGATAATATTTGCTGGTGAGGTTTTGGGACCTAAAGATCATTAATGTCTTGTAGTCTATATGTGAGTCTGTGAATGTTACTTGTATGTAAGTAACTCATTATGTGAAAAGAATATAGAGAAAACTAAAAATTCATCTTACCTGCCTTTTCTATGGTTGGGGTTTATTTTTTGAAGGCGAGTTTAGGTTCCATTTCCATAGTAATATAATCCAGTATATTTTTTGCTTTAGCTTGTTAACAAATTTAATTCAGTTTCTACGACTATTAAATTTATATTTATCAAGGCCTATGTGTCAGTTAAGTATTGCTAGAGAATTTGTTTTATACAGATTAAATATAGGCAAATTACCCAGAAGCTCACTTTGTCAACCTGATTTTTATGTTAGTTGTGTTAGGAAGCAAATAAAATTTTAACTATGGTTAAAGGCAAAATTCTTGTGAAGTATTATATAAAGGCCAGATAAATTAAAGTATTGATGTTTTAAAAGTTTATGAATAAGAAATCTTTTTAAATTACTTTCATATCACTTAGAATAAACCAAAGAATAACTTTTTTACATTCACCAAATAAATTCATTGAAAACAGCCCTCACATGGGGGGAAAAACACAGTTCATACTTTGTAGCTCCTAAAATAAAGGAAAGTAAGCTGTTGGAATAGCCAAAGTAAGGATTAAAATAGGCAGATAACATAAAATCTTTCAAAATCGATGGAAGTGGACATAATTTGTTCCTCTTGTTCACAGGCCATCATTTTTTGTTTATTATTTTTAAGAAGAAACAATCCAAGTAGACTTAAATATACTTAATATAAAAAAAATGTTGATGTAAAGAAAATTGCCAAGAGATATGTATTTGTCAACAATTTATATTTTTGGGGATTTTAATATTAGTACAATTAATAGAAATATAGTTATAAAGCATTGGATAAAGTTTACATTTTAAAAGCCAATTCATTTAATGAGATAATTTCCAAAATTTATCAGTGTTCTTAACACACTTGGACTTCTCATTCAAGAATGCACACACTTAATAGTTGTATATACATGACAGTAAGGTATCTGGATTAAAAATGCTTTTCTTGCTTTTTATATAAGTCTTATGTATTTTAGGAATTTTGCTTCTAATATGCCAAACTGTAGCTATTTAGATAGGTCCCGATGATAGCTTAAAGTTTTACTTTATAAATGAATGTTTGGCATTCATATAAATACATATAAATGAGTATGTAACAAAATGCTGTAAATGGGAAGCTATTTCTGACTTAAACTCTTGATTCTTCTACATTAGTGCTAGTAAAATTGATGTATTCTTAGTTCCAAGTAGTGGTATTTTATAATGTCATAGCAAAAGCATGGTTGGAAATGAGAAGTGCTGTCTCTTAGAAGTTCTCTCATATTTCAGCTAAAACATACTCAGCAAAAAAGATATGTAAATTAAAAGAAAATCTCCAATTTCCTATTCTGAGTAAAGCTTTGATTTTTGCTGATTCAGGAAGTAAGGTTGACATTGGAGCTTCTCATTTCATCTGGAATAATCACTTTTAGCTTTTGAAAAGTCTTTCATTTTAGCAGCAATATCTTCTAAAACAGTCCATTTTGCATGGATGAACCTGTTTTTCTCTAGATAACACAGAAAATACAACTATGAAAAACGGTAACCTGCTTTCTATAGTATTGCTTTCCTGAGTGCCCAGTGAGATACTAAAGTGCCAGGCTGTTCATTCTGGAGATTTCACTGATTTTCTTAGCTGCTTTCCTACCCCCACCCCCCCCCATGTAACAACCCCAAACAGAAGAATTTTATAACTTCCAAATTGACTACTGCAGTAAAATGTTTAACACCAGGGTTAGATAACTAAGTTGCTGACTACCTAATGAAGATGGTTAATATCAATAGAGCTTTCTCCTAAACCAGCTTAGGATCATTCAGAATATATAATTCCAGTTCTTGAAACATAGAACTCCTTTTTATTTTTCTCTGTTAAAATAGGTGTTGGATTGTTATCTTACTAATTCTTGTATTTTCTCAAGAGTTTTCCATTAATATTTTTTTCTTTCATATATCAAGATATACTTACCGTCTGAATAAATCATAGTGAACTTGCTTTTGTTAAGGGGTCAGTACATAGGCTATCCCAACTAAATTCCAAATATTTGCCTGTCAAAATGAGGAAAGCATAAACTACTTATTTGTTTAAATTATTATTAACAAAATGATTAGCATTTTTAAATACATTTTTTGGTGTAATCTATATATAATCCCTTAAAATTTCCAAACAAAGGTCAAAATTCTGTATTGGTTGGATTTCTGTCAGATGATTCTAAAATCAAATTTGAGTTTTTCTTTTGCATCTGTGGTAAATGGAAATGTATATTCAATGTTTTCTTTGCCTAGAGATTTGTAAATGGACCCATTGTGTTTCAGGTATATAATTTCCTTGTGGTATGTATGGAGGTACTTCTTTGCTTCCCATGGTACTTGAGAGTGCTCTCAAAGGATAAAATGTGTGTACATGCAGTCCTGGACACACTGTGTATTTCTCTTGCTATGTGGACTGTTAATGCTGTATGATAAATGTACTTACATCAGGTATTGTATTCTGTGTAGACAGTGCTTTTAAACTTCTTCCTGATAGCACATTCTGTTGTGTTAATGCAGTAAAGCCAAGATGACAGGATGACACAGTGAAACTCTTATTAAAAACATGTTCTAATTGTTGCAGAGATATTAATGGAAATCTAGAGCTTGCTGCCTTGAGTTATTTTAAATTGTGTATTTTATATTTACAGTTTACATTTGCATATTAATTTTATCTATTAAGAATTGCTTTCAAATTAAAAGATTTACATATACTTAAACAAAAGCATGAAATTAGATTTTAACTCCAGGAACCAGTTCATTGTATCAGCATGCTAAGTGGTTTTGCATTAAGGAAAGCCAGATTGAGTGACAAGTTTGACCCTCACAATCATGGAGTCATGTATATATATTTATTATGTAAAAGACATGTCTTTTATTTTAGATACTGAAAATGCTTAAATTATGATTAATGTTTAAGCTTAACATTAGCCGAAACATGGGAAAGAATTATGGCAGGAAATTTAGAATTATTTCTGAGTGAAGTTTCTTACGTAAAAATTACACAGCTTTTAAAGGAATTGATGAGTTGTCCAGTTGAAATCTGTATTTGTTTGTTTTCATCTTGATGTCATAAGGTAGATATCTTTTAAAATTTAAGAATAGTATAAAAACAGATTTTAAGATTTTAATAAGACCTTTCTTGGAAAATTCTAAACCTATATGTAAAATTGGCAGATCATCTGACCATTCTCACCCTATTAGGATTATTTCAGCACCTGTATATTGCTGGCTATAAGTACTTGGGAAATTCTTTAATCCAGCTGTTTTTCTTTGGCAAAATATTGCTTGCTTTTTAAACCAGCTTATGTTGGAGGGGACATCAACATTGCTTCCTCCTTTATTCAGTCTTTATAACCATTTGGAGTTATAAAATCATTTTGGAGTTCATTAGTAAATTTTAAGTATTGCCGAAAGCACTGTGCAGTGTTCAAGATTCATGTTCTGGGATTAAAACTGAATTTATATACACACATACTACATACTTCTAAAGCCGTGGGACAGTTATTGAAACCGCACTGTGAACTATGCTAGAGGAGTTAGCCTGCTTTGTTTGTAGACATGGTTGATTGGAAAACAACAACAGAAAAATTGTTCAGATTGACTCCTGAAATGCTTTTCAGTCTTTACTGTACAACTGTATCAGCAAAGTGTTGATCAAACTTCAGATGAAAACGTTAACAAGTCTAGCTAGGCTTCCAGTGTTTTCATTAGTTAATGTTCACAAAGAGATTGGCACAATAGACTGGATTTTTGCATAGTATGAACAGTTAGCATAAAATTGTGTGATATAAGGACATGAGGATAGAGTTTGTCTTCTGTATCTCCAAACTTACTATCTTGCACATCTTGATTCTCATTGTATTCATTTTAGAATCCGTTAGCCAATAAGGATTTACCTTAAAATCTAGCATTTTGGGGTATGCTTATTGTCTCGCAGTTGTGCTTTGTAGTGCCATATGGTTGCTGCTCAGCTTGACTTACAATATTAGTCCTTTTGCTTCTTATTCTCGCCATTTTGCAAAGATAGCCTGAGCTGCTTTGTGATACAGGTCAAGTACTTGTAAAGTGAACTCTAAGGAAGTGAACTTCCATTGTGCTAGAGTATCTTCTTAAAAAAATAAAGGCTACCCTAAACCATAGTTTTTGAATACATACATTTCCTATTTAGAGCAACCTGGATTTTCTACAGAATATACCATGATGTAATAACAGTTATGTTTTATTTTAGGCAGAATCTTTAAAAAAAAAAAGCTCAATTTATAAATGAGCATTTATTTATGAAAAGCTTGCTTTTATTTTTTAAAACTGGTTAAATCTTTTTTATAATTGCAGTGTAATTGCTTTACAATGTTATGTTAATTTCTGAAAAAGGTTACTTTTAAAATAGCTTATTCATAGAAGTTCTTTAGAAGACAGTTCTTAATGTATTTAAACATGATTTCATTTATAATAACTTTTTGAAAAGTGAGGGAGAACTTTAATCTTCATGTGTTGAGGGGCAGTGAATGATAGTCAATTATTTTTGCCAAGATTGTTTTCCATCCTAAAACCTAACTAGTCTTATAATTTTCACTTTTTTCTTTTCTCTGATAAAAGCGATGGTGGATATTTTACTCTGCTTGTTAGCTGTAGTGACTGTGCCATGAGCGTTCTGCCATGATTGATCAGTGAGGACCACTATGTATTTTTCATGTATAGTCACTGTGGGATAGAATCCAGCGTTGGATGTATCTTTTTTTTCAGTGAGTAGTGAAGGAAGGGGATTGTGATGGAGGGGGTAGCATTTGTTCCATTGAATAATTTATAATAGCTAATTTCTCAGTAAGAATTCACCAAAACATGATAGATATATCTCACTTAGGAAAAAAAGTCTTCTGTAAAATGAATCAAATCCCATTTGATGTGTCAAATAGTTATATAAATTCTTGGCATATCAAACCATTTTTTCTCAATTATTTCATAGTATAAAATTAGAGATGAGTTACTCTAAAAAAAATTGATGTTTTAGACCCCCCAAAAAATCAAATTTAAGATGACTTTTTAAAAGAATCACTTTCAGACACACAGATTATGAATGCCATGTAGAGAAGTTTGTTTTATATTTGGCATAATGACTTAAATATAAATATAAGCAGCACAATTAAATAAGCCAGTGGTTTTCAGATTTTCATCCTCCTTGAAATACTCTAATGAAATGTATAGCTCTTCTTCAGTATTCTGCCTTCTAGTATTTTGGAGAAGTAACTATTTCAATCACCTTCACAATTTATGCTCCAGCCGCATTTAATTATACATAAATTTTTTAACAAACCAGTAGCAATTGGGCTATATACCCTCTTTCCCCTACTCCCTGCTCACATTGATTCAGCTTGTTTTTTATTTATCCTCCCGATCTTGCTTTAGTCTTCCTTAAGAAGTCTTATTTCATCCCCCCAAACTGAATTAGTAATAACTACTATGTGCCCTTGTGACGTCCTATATTTACATCTATCCAGACAGTTTTCTTTTTGTACTGTTAGTACCCATTTATATGTTTCCCTCCCTGCCAAGCTCTGAAGTTAGCCACTTGAAGGCAATAACCATGTTAGCCACACTGGTAGGTGCTTAATAATGTGTTGAATTTTGGTTCACCATTAGATGTCTTCCAAAGAGTTATTTTCTTATTTAATAATTTACGACTGTATTTTAAATTACAGTTTCAACTGTTTAATGTCAAATCTTCTCTTTTTGTTTATTTCAACCTGCTAAGTGAAAGAGTGGATTTTGACTTGTACCTTACTAAATAAGTAAATAATTCCTTGGAAGACATCTAATGGTGAACTAAAACTCAACAAAGTATTATTGAGCACCTACCAATGTAGCTTCAGAGCTTGGCAGGGAGTGAAACACATAAATGGGTACTCAGGATACAAAAAGAGAGGTACCTGGATAGATATTAATACAGGGCGTCACAGGGGCACATAGTAGTAATTGCCAATTCAGTTTTGGAAGATGAAATAAGACTTCTTGGAAGAAAACTAAAGCAAGACCTGAAGGATAAATAAAAATAAGCTGAATGGATTTGAGCATGGAGTGGGGAGAGAAGGTTGCAGGTTCTGGGAACAGCAAATATGTAACCCAACTGCTATTGGTTTGCTCAGAAATTTATGTATAACAAGATATGACTGGAGCATGTACGGTGAAGATGATTGAAAATAGTGAGAGATTAGTCTAGAGTGGTAAATTAGGGTTAGATTATGAAGGGCCTTATACATGTGATCAGAAAATTTAAGGATTTCTAGAAGGGATTTTGCTTAAAATAGTGAGTGACATGATCATATTTGCAATTTAGAAAAGTCGGTCTGGCAAAAGACTGGAGAGTAACAGAGTTGGGCAGGCAAGAGTAACATTAGGTACAAAGAGTACTGGCTGCTTTTTAGAACAGGTTAAGGGGTAGTGATTCCATTCTTCTAGGTAATGAATGCTAGAGGAGGGTCAGGTTTGAGAAAGGAAAGAATAAAAGTGCTGTGGTAGAGGTTGTGCTTTCATGTAGAATAGGGGGTGTTAAATGTTACCTTGGCTCTGTCACTGATGAGGCCCATGATAACCTTAAACAAATCATTTACTCCCAGGATCTTCATCATTGGCATCGATATATAGTAATGCTTTGATGCCCAGTTCTTGTGTTTCTGTGGCCATGCAAAAGGCAGTTGTGAATATATTATGAACTATTTAGTGTATGATAGCAAAATATAAGATATTATTTAGTGTAATAGAGAATATGTTTACTAAATACATTGCCATGGTACCATAAAACTGGTGTAATGAACTATAGACCAGTGTCCACCATCATTTGGGGTAGGAAAATAATTTGTTATGGTGAACTTTTGGCTGTAATGGCTTTTTTTTTTGTTTTTCTCAACTTAATTCCTTTGCTAGTGATTTAATAAGGCCACCTGTTCTGTGCTACGCACTGTATTTTACATATATTTTGTGTATTTTATAAGTACTTTGTGTATGATATGTTCTTTAGATCATTTAATCCTTCACACCTTCACACTTCACTTCACAACCTTATGAATGTGGGTAGATATTATTATTGCTGTCTTCCAATTAAGAAAACAAGTGATATCAAGTAAGTTTCCCAGAGTCTCATTGCTCACTAGGAATGTTAAATTATAGTGTTGAAAAGGAACCAAGGTAGATAGTGATGGGCAAAAAAAATAGCAGTGAAGTATGGGTGATATTTCTTCATTTAAGTATACTTAGGAATTAAACATTTTTTTTGTATTTATTCAGTTGATCAGAATTTTGAACACCTGTTATGTGCCTGTCCCAGTTCTAGGTGCAGTAATATCTGTATCATTGTGTTGTTTTGTTTCTGAAAATGGTTTCCAAGGTGGCAGTTAAGGACATTAAAACTTCAAAGCCGTTGGCCAAATACTAATAAAAAGCAAATTTGGAAACAAAAGATATTTTATATTTTCTTTATCATTTTGCTTGGCAGTAAGTCATAAGCCTCTGAAATAGTGCAGAAAAGAAAAACTTTTTTTCTCAACTTTTCTCTTGGTATGAGTCTACTAAAAATCAGTTTTTAGTGTTATGTACATAGGGAAGCATAAATAGTATTAGGATGTGTCTGTATAGTGCTTTAAGATTTAAGTGCTTTCACGTATTTTCTCATATAACTCTCATGGGTCTCAGAGGAGGTAGTAAAAAACTAGTTACTAACCCAGCTTTGTGTTTGAGGAAATAGGTTCTAAAAGCTGAAGTTTTGGATCTAATACTCTTCCTATTATACCATACTGCCTCTAGATGTGCAGTCTATTTACAAATTTAAATAATTTAAATTTTAAATAATGTCATTGCAACTTTCTTATTTTCCTACCCAGAGTGTCTCAGTAGAGATTCCTGTATTGTTTGGGAAGTTAAGCCAAATGTTCCTTTGCAGTCTTTCAGATTTTACCACGGCAGTTAATCCATGTTTTTTAATAGCAGTGTTGAGGAGCCAGGGATCTTTGGTTCCTAGATCCCTTCTAAGTGCTTAGAAGCTGCTTGGAGAAAATACTCAGTGAAAGAAAGGAAACAGCCCTTAATTGAATACCTTTATTGGATAGCTAGATACTGGCAGGTACCTTTATCCGATTCCTCTAAGATAGTAATACCACAGTGGAATCAGCAAGCATATCATAATTCAAGTAAAAGCTTGCTATTACAAATGCTAGATTATAGCCACATACCAAATACTTTTTCAGTTCTACTGCTTTGGCTGTTGTTCACAGTTCTCTACCTGGAAAGCTTTGTCTCAACTCAGTCTGCCAGAATTCAGTTCAACAAGTCTTCAAAACCAGCTCAGCTGATGCTTCCTTTGTAAAGCTTTCTCTATTTCAGCTAGTGATGATCCATGTTTTTATAGCAGATGTCACGTGTAACTATTATTTCAGTTACTTGTGTGTATCTCTTACCTCTTTTGTTTTCTTTATTATAGAACCTTGTCTACCCATATCCTTGAATATTATCCTTTCCCTTAGGTCTCTTGGTCAATTCCTTCCACCAAAGTCCCAGCCCTCAATCTATTATGCATCTGCTTTTTTCTGGGTGGGAGGCAGGTTGAGGGTGGGGGCGTGGCAGGGAGATTATTATACCAACAAAATTTTTGTTTTTTTTTTTAATAGTAGTTTTCATGATGCAATCTCTTTTTTCTTTTTTTGTCCACCTTATTTTGGAATTATGGTAGGGCTCTTACTATTTGAGTTTAAACAAACTATTTTCTGAACTTTGGATCACCTAGCTAATAAATAGTGGAGCCATTTTACCTTCATTGTTTACCTGGAGTAATTTTCTGTGTGGTGGTGGTTTAGTCGCTAAGTTGTGTCTGACTATGCGACCCCATGAACTGTAACCCTCCAGGTTCCTCTGTCCATGGGATTCTCCAGGCAGATACTGGAGTGGGTTGCCATTTCCTTGTCCAGGGGATTTTCCCAATCCAGGAGTTGAACCAGGGTCTCCTGGATTGCAAGCAGATTCTTTACCGACTGAGCTACAAAGGGAAGTTGCCAATTTCATATGTGTTTAGGACAGAATATAAAGTCAGGTATTCAAAAAGAAATTGATACTAAAGATTTTTGAGAAATAATTTTGTGAGAATATAGCCTGTTACCTATACTATGACTCTGTTTCTATATTTATGATAGCCAGATTAATCTTTTAAAACATTGCCTGAATAGATTTTCTTCTCCTTTAATAAACCTTCATGGCTAACAGTTGCATAAGAAGTAAATCTTAGCTCTGGTTTGTTTAATCCCTCAGTACTTCCTTGTACTCTAGTTGGACTGCTCACTAGTTTGCTTTCCACCAATCTAGATTGTTCTCCCATTCCTTTTGTGGTTACCTGAGTTCTGTTCTTTTCCCAAGTTCTGTTGGACACCCCCCTCCCTCCATTTTATTCATTGAGGCTTGTGTAACTTTTGATATGTTATAGCATGTGCTTTTCTTCATTGTTTCTGAAACCTACCATTCCCTCTGTAGTATAAAGCTTCAAAGAGAGAACCATGGTTTATTCTGCCTTTCCAGGGCCTATTACATGGCACATAGAAGGCATATATTCATTAATAACTAATAGAAATAATGAGAGAGAATTGTTGACTGCTTTCTTTTGCCTATCCAAACACTTGTAATTTGACCCAGATATTATCTGAGTAGATTGGGTCACTTTTACTTGTTACCAGAAGACTCCCCTAACATATTTGATTGGTAAGGTGGCCTCTTGGAGAGAAGAGTGACCTATGGACCTTCAGCCAAGTTGGTACTAAGATCCCATTGATTGTAGTGACAGTGTGTTGAGTACCTTGGTAGTGGGAACTATTGGAGACATTAAAGGACCTTAGAAAGGGAAAATTGTACGTTCCTTCCAGTTTTATATCTGAATCCTTCTTTGGAGCACATTTCTGAAAAGTCTCTACCCCTGACCCTACCCTCTGTACTACATACCCAGTTTACCTTGTTCTCTTAGAAATCAGTTCCAAGCCTCAGTAAATCTGAAAGTCTAGCAATAAGAAATTATTCCCAGCAGAGTAGAAGTGTTTGTCTACAGTTTTTCCAAAGTGTTCAGGTGTCAGCACAAATGCCACAGTTTAATTCATATGATTAATCAGACATTGCTTTGTTTTTCTGTAGTGCTTTTGGACTGCAGTATAGTCAGAGATGTGTATGTAGAATTTGAGCCTCCTGAGTTTGACAAGTCTTGTGCTTTCTGAAGTAAAATGATAGCTGCATCCGCTCCCTCCCTTCTCATTAACTACTGAGGAGACAGGGTGGGGGAATTATGGCTTTGGAGACAAGCAGACAGATTCAGATTCCTATTCTTCTAACAATGTAGCCTTGTTAAGATTGTTATTGTTCATTTACTAAGTTGTGTGTGACTCTCTGAGACCCCATAAACTGCAGCACACCAGGCTTCCCTGACCTATATCTCTGAGTTTGCTCAGACTCATGTCCATTGAGTCAGTGATGCCATCCGACCATCTTGTCCTCTGTCACCCTCTTCTCTTGCCCTCATCTTTCTCAGCATCAGTTCAGTTCAGTTGGTCAGTCATGTCCGACTCTTTGTGACCCCATGGACTGCAGCATGCCAGGCCTCCTGTCCATCACCAGCTCCCAGAGTTTACCCAAACTCCTGTCCATTGAGTCAATAATGCCATCCAACCATCTCATCCTCTGTTGTCCCCTTCTCCTCCCACCTTCAATCTTTCCCATCGTCAGGGTCTTTTCAAATGAGTCAGCTCTTTGCATCATGTGGCCAAAGTATTGGAGCTTCAGCTTCAGCATCAGTCCTTCCAGTGAATATTCAGAGTTGATCTTTAGGATTGACTGGTTTGATCTCCTTGTAATCCAACGGACTCTCAAAAGTCTTCTCCAGCACCACTAGTTTGAAAGCATCAATTCTTCAGCACTCAGCCTTTTTTATGGTCCAACTCTCACGTCTGTACATGACTACTGGAAAAACTGTAACTTTGACTATACAGACCTTTTTCAGCAAAGTGATTAGCTATCCTCATAGTTAGCTAGACTACTTCACTTAAATTCTTTCCTATCAGTTTTCTAATGACAATTACGTTCCTTGAAAAGAATTGGGCACAGTGTTTATTACTGCATAATAGTTTCTCAGTATGTGTGATGTGCTTCCCTAGGGTGGCCAACTTATCCTGGTTTGTCCAGGACTTTCCCAGTTTGAGTTCTTGAGTCCCACGTGTCCTGGGAACCTCCTCACCACTCCTCCCTCCCTCCTTCTCTTTCTCCTACATTCCCCACCGTTTGACTTTTCTAGGTGTATTGACCATTCCTTGAATACATGTGGTCAAGTTTTACTTTATAGGTTATACTTTTAGGTTGTATGTATGTACTATTGTGTGTGTGTGTATTTCATGGCACGCATGAGGTTGCATTATTCAGTTTGTTTGTTAAGTGTTTATTGGTTGGCCTGATTTGGAGTCAAGGAGGTTTGTGAGTTACTTGGTAAAGTGGTGGTATAGTTAAAAGTGGTGACTTGGATCTTTTACCCTAGTGGTGGGTACCGACTTCCTTAAGGAACTGTAGATCATAAGCACAAGCTTCCATGACCCTAGAGAGTTCTTTGTCTTAAAGCTCATCCTGTTAAACAGTTCTTTTAAATTGAAGTTCTCTTGGTCTAGATATGTTAGATTACAAAATGTTTATTTTTAGAATGTTGCAATTTTTCACCTTTATTTAAATATTCACTTAAATATTTGAATAACTAATGTGAATTCAATACATTTAATGTTTTCTAATAAGACAGTAAATTGCAATTGTGATTTTGCACTTTTTTTGCGTTTTCTCTTTGTTTCTTAGTTTGCCTTCATCTTTCCTGTCTTCAACTCCAAGATTTCTTTTTTAATTAAAAAAAATCAAATAGAAAACAAATATCTGGTGTTTTTGTCAGTGTCATGGCCTTATGTCAAGATGGTGAAAGGTATCTCTCCAAATTATTGTTCTGCTATAGTTATTTCTTTCAAAGAAGGCCTCTTGTATAGCTATTTGTTGAATTGTGTACCTACTGAATTAGTCAAAGCTCTAGCTAAAACCATTTTTTTTCTTTACCTCTCCCCTCCCCCCAAACTTGCTTTTGTTATGTATTGGCTTGCTAATCCTTGTGTTGAGCAGTATCAGACATCACCTTTCTTGGGGGCAGTTAGTCCACTCTTCCGCTTTCTTTGTCAAAGGGCTCCCTTAATAGGAGAAGTCAACAGGGAGGACAAAAAGGATTGAAAGTTGTATTTAATCAGGGTCAGAGAGGTGGTGTTCAGAGTGACGGGCCCACAGGCAGGCTGGCCTTTTATGCTTGCCGACGCAGATGGTCCCAGAGCATTCAGCTAAGTGAAGAGAAAGCTGCCCAGTGAAAGCTATTGTAGGGTAGCATCGTTACAGTTGAGAAAGGTTGCCAGGGGTAACTAGAGAGTATCACCAGTATCGTGTGATCACTAGTCTGTGCCATTGAAAATGTTAGACTGAGGATTGTATTGGGTCCCTTGGCATCTTGATGTTCATATGTAAGCAGTATTAGCTTACATTAGTGTTTTTAATTTAATTTTTCTGTTTTCCTCCCTTTGTTCTTGCATTTTTTAGTACATAAAGCATAGATTTATTTACATTTGTAATTTTAAAAAATCTTCTACAGGCATGTAGTTTTTTAATAATGTCTATTATAGTTTTGTATAGACTATACCAAATAGTTTAAATTTTTGCAAATACATTGGATTTATGGAAATCTAATATTTCTCATTTGAATAGCTTGTAGTTAATTTTCCCAGTATATCCATCAAGGATAGGTTTTTTTTTCTCTTAATGATTTTAAGTAATTTATAAAAGAATTTGTTAAAATGTTATCTGAAAACAGTAGATATAACTTTGAGTGAAAAATTGTGATGAAGAGCTTCCAAATGTGTATGAAATCTATCTTTAATTTTTTGCCAAAGGCAAAAATAAAAATATGCATCCCAAATGAGCCAGAGCCAAGTAGCGTAACAATCATTGGTCTTAATTTAATATACTCTGAATATGATTTTAATAGCCAATTTTGGATTTCTTTAATTTCAGCTTTTCTTGTCATCTGGATATTTTTAAAAATTGCTTATTGTCACATACAAAATGTGAACACAATAGTCTCCTGCCCTCACTAGAGGAAAATGCATAGAGATTTCTATTTAGAGTAAATGTGAAATTTGAGCTGTAAGTAAAATTTAGTGTGAAATAATAATAGCCTTGCAAATAAATTTTTTAAACTCAGATTACTAGTCAACCCAATTTAAGTTAGCTTTATGCTAGCTAGAGCTGATTTTGGCTTAATACCTTTTGCCCACCTGTTGATGTAAAATCGAGTGAAGACACATCTAAGACCATACAGTAATACACACTGATGTTTGAGAGCTAATAATCACCAATAGAATTATTTTCTGTGAAAGGTAATTTTTTTTATTAGTCTGTTAGAAGTGGAGTCAGACTTTTTATCAGTCTTTTAGCTCCTGTTTAAAAGATCATACTCTAACATCAGAATATTACAGAAAAATCTTAGATTTATACATTTTATAAAATCTCAAGTTTATACTTGTTTCCTTTTTCATGTTAAAGTATGTCTAGGTCATTTTTGTTTTAGCCAACTATGTTCACTTCCATAAGTAAAAGCATTTCTCACCAAAACCTGAGGGAATCTAGTGAAATTTAGCACAAGCATGCTGTCTTCCATAGTCATAAGACACAGGAGAACTCCAGAATGTCTACAGATAAGGTAACAAAGCATTTCACTGCAAAATTCAACTTTTATGTCATACAAAGTTAACAGAGAATGTGATTTCTCTTTATTTCCTAAAAAACAAAATGAAGAATAGTAACCAGATTGTGCTATCCTTTCAGTATCATAGTTCTTTTTTTTTTTTTAAAGAATCATAGTATGATTATTTATAAGTCTAGTGAAAAAATGTTAGCTTCTATCATTTACGGTGAAGTTTGGTTTTTAAGATTTATGAATAAAGATGGCAGTGTCCAAGCAAATTTTAATTACATGCTTCTTCTTTAATGAACCTTGATGGGTCAAAGATGTTAATGTTACTGCAGTTTATAGCCCTTCATCGTTTTTATTCTAGTGATCCAGTTTTTCTTCATCTGTGTACATGATTCGGGTCTGTCTGAATACATGGTAAACTGAAAGAACTTGAAGAATTTTTAAAAATGAATTTAAAATTTGTACTCCATTTAAATTGACCATGTGCTGTGAGCATCTATATAGTGGGATCAGGGGAATTGACATCAATGATTTACATTAAACTCCAACAGAAATTTCTTATTACTTAGGGTTTTTAATCACTACAGGTGACATGAATATGAAAGGAAATATAGCTAGCTATTGGTAATCATCTCAACAAAGATTAAAAACAAAATTTCTTTTAAGATTAATAGATACAGGTATACATATCTTTCTTGAAATAGCTTAAAGTAGACTTTTTAAAGGCAGACCATGAAGTTAAATATCTGTCAGCATATATTTTTAAAAAATAAAAATTGAGGTCTTGAATGTTCATTTACATTTTTAGACTGAAAATGAGGAGCCAGAAAGCTAATTTAGATTTTGCTGATTTTTAAAGTTTTGCTTAAATGTCAATCACAGTCTCTCTTCTTTGATTCCTTTATTAGTAATAGTAATATGTGAGTATTATTGGAATGTTGATGTTTGGCACATTTCAGTTCAGTTCAGTTGCTCAGTCATGTCCGACTCTTTGCGACCCCATGGACTGCAGCAAGACAGGCTTCCCTGTCCATCATCAACTCCCAGAACTTGCTCAAACTCATGTGCATTGAGTTGGTGATGCGATCCAACCATCTTGTCCTCTGTCGTCCCCTTCTCCTCCTGCTTATCTTTCCCAGTATCAGGGGCTTTTCCAGTAAGTCATTTCTTGGCATCAGGTGGCCAAAGTATTGGAGTTTCAGCTTCAGCATCAGTCCTTCCAGTGAATTTTCAGGACTGATTTCCTTTAGGATTGACAGATTTCATTTCCTTGCAGTCCTAGGGACTCTCAAGAGTATTCTCCAATGCTGAAGTTCAAAAGCATCAATTCTTCAGCGCTCAATTTCTTTATGGTCCAACGCTCACATCCATACATAACTATTGGATAAACCATAGCTTTGACTAGATAGACCTTTGTTGGCAAAGTAATGTCTCTGCTTTTTAATATGCTGTCTAGGTTGGTTGTAGCTTTTCTTCCAAGGAGCAAGCATCTTTTAATTTCATGGCTACAGTTACCATCTGCAGTGATTTTGGAGCCCAAGAAAATAAAGTCTGTCACTGTTTCCACTGTTTTCCCCATTTATTTGCCATGAAGTGATGGGACTGGATGCCATGATCTTTGTTTTTTGAATGTTGAGTTTTTTGGAATGTATAATACATTTCATTAATAATGGTGGGTCAGTAGAAGGTCTGTCCGTATATTTTAGATATATGGGAGTTATGAAGTGAAGTAGAACCAGAAAAATCATGGCTAATTGTAGTGAATGCCATTGGCACATTTCTTCAGTTTGAAGAATATTCATACCAATTACCATATGTAGTATGTGCTCAAATCCTTGCTGAGTAAATACATTTAGTTTAAGACAGTGATTTTTAAAATTGGCTGATAGTTAAGTAAAAGGGCTATCTTTAATGGGAAATTACTGCTTTTGTTGTTAAGTTGCAAAGAATTGTGAAATTTTAAAATGCTATTAACCTTTTGTCTTTCATTTTAATATTTTCTGGGAAGATTCAGAAGGTTCATTAAAATTTTGAGGATCCCAGGTTCATTAAATATCAATTTTTTTTTTTCTATTTTCAAAAAAAGTGGAGAGGGAAAGGGGAACCGTCTTGACCAGAGTTTCAAGTGATGGAGTCAAAGAGTCCTAAATGGAGTCAGAGGGTTAAGTCTACTAATATGTGAGTTTATTGCTTATCCATAAAAAGCTGATAATAACCTCTACCTACTTCAGAAATTATTATGTACTTGAAATTAGATAAAGAAGTTGCAAATGCTTCTAAAACTGAAGAGTGATATGCAAAGGAATGATGATTCTGATAATCACCAGTACTACTCATTGCTGTCCTGTAACTAGTGTCAGACCAGCTTGCCGGTATGTTTATATTTTGATATTTGCCACCGTGAGGCATTTGTATTCAGCTACTTCAGGAAAACATCATTATAAATAATTGAATAGGTATTAATGGATGAGCAGCATGGCAGTACTCTATTCTCTGGAAACCATATTGGTTACACATTATGCAGATTTATCTGTCTTTTTTCATTTCATCAAAATAGAACTAGATGACTCATGGTAGGTTCTATAATGGAACCTGAATAAAGGAAGCCTGAATGAGTGTGCCTAGCCAAATACTGTTGACAGTGATAAAGGGAAAGATCTTGAGATCTTTGCAAAGTCTTAAATTAATAAATACCACTGTGATATATATTTTCTTATAAATGTTATTTCCTTTTTTTCTTCCATGTAACACATAGTTACTTCCAAAAAATATTTTTAATTGATCTGTTCAGATCAACTGTAGCCAGGTGGCTTTTAAATACAGGCTGATTTTTACAAATAGAACCACGGTGAGATGCCAGTACTGACTGTGTTTGTGGAACACGCTACTGAGATCTGTGAGTCAGCAGCGCTTCCACGTCATCATAGGTCATAGATCTCTGCATTTCTTCCCAGGGCCCAAAAGCACCACAGCCCTGTAAGCTTCATGGATTCTTTCCGCCCATAGCAGTGGTTCTCAAAGTGTGGTCTGTAGACCTCTGGGAGTCCCTGAGTGTGCTTCAGAGGCCCTTCAGGGTCAAATCTGTTTTCATAATAATACTAAGTCATTTGCCTTTTCCACTGTGTTGACATTTGCACCGATGGTGCAAGAGCAATGATGAGTAAAACCACTTGGCCCCTTTGCACAAAACAAGGCAGTTGCACCAAATCATAATGTTATTATATTCTTCACTTCAGTACCCTGGCAATTTAATAAAAAAAGGTTAATTTCACTAAAGAATTCTCTTGATGGATCAATAAAAAGAATTAATTTCATCAAATCTGAATGCATCAGTTCATGTCTTTAAATATTCTGTATGATGAAATGGGAAGTGCACTCAGAGTATAACTTAGTGAGCCAGTGTTTTCCACATGACTCATATCTTATGTTACAAAATCAGCACAGATGAAAAATTTTTTCAAAGTGCAAACAAGACCAATTTTAGATTTTTACGTAGTAACTAACCTTTGAGAAACTACTGCTTGTCAACTTTCGTACAGTATTAAATAACAATATCCCCAGTTATCTTAAGAGACTGTTGAAATATAGTCTTTATTTCCCTTTTCAAACTGCCTATCTGTATGATTCCAGATCATCTTAATTTATTTCAACCAAAACAACATATCATAACAGATTGGGTATTCAACTAGATATGAGAATCCAGCTATTTTCTATTAAGCCAGGCATTTAAAAGCATTTCCAATACAAAACAATTCCACTCTTATTTCTTTCTGTTTTGAAACATACAATTGTTCATAAGAGTGTTGTTTATATTAATGTGTGATGGGTTTACTTATTTTTAAATGAGCTATGAACTATTTAAATTTGGGGGGTTTTAGCATATATTATGGTAGATATTTATAGATATGACCCACATAAACAAAAGCTCTTTTGGGGTTTTTCGCAATTTTATGAGTTTGTAGGGGTCCTGACACCAAAAACTTTGAGAACTATGAATCTATAGTAATGTTGTTTAGTCAACTATCCACAGCAAAATACAAATAAAAATTCTGAATACCTTCCTCTTTCTTGCCAGTTAGCTAGAATCTGTAATCAGTGCTTACTGTTTGCAAATTTTAATATAGAGATTTTGAGATCAATGACAGTTCTTCTAATATTTCACAAATTGCATGAACTTTTTTTTTTTTAAAAGAGAAATACAAAACTGAAATGACTGGAACATTGGCAAAGTGCAAGCAGTGGCAGGTAAAATGGTCTGGGCACAAACCTGTCAGCAGAGCTGATTATACAGACCAGGTTTGTAGTTGTAAGCAATTGAAAACAATTCTGACTAATATTAGCAGAAAGAGCTATTGAATCACTCACAGAATTTCTGATAGGGTTGGATAAACAAGCTTGAAGATTGTTTCTCCAGAAGTAATGCATACCACCCTGTAGAGCTAGTCCAGGGCAGGCGCTGCTGTGGCTTAGCCCGTAGAAGTGACTGGCACTGTTGACATGACCAACACCACTGAAGCTGGAGACCTGATGCTGCTGCTAGAACCTAAAATTGGATGTAGCTGCTGGCCCCCACCACCGAAAGAGATTTCACGTGGTCTGTACTGTGTCTTCTTTCCAGATTCCATTTCAGGAGTGTGGCTGCTATTATCTTAATGGTGGAGGTGTGCAAGGGTAGAAGCAAATATCTGACTTTTTTACCTTCACTAACAGGAAGCCAGCTATGCTTCATAAGATGAGGGCTTTCCCAAGCATGGAAAGAAGGTTCAATTTCTGGGCAATTTAAACACAAAAAGTTCCTCAAACTTAACTTTTGCTTATAAAGGAGATCCCATCTCTGTATTATTGATTTAAGGAATATTTATTAAATAACAACTGTGTATAAATTGCCAAGATCTGTCAAAGGTGAATGATACATGGTAAATGTCCTTATAGTTCATTGCTCAGCAGGGAAAATAGTGATCTCTATATAGATGGTCAGAATATAAGGCAGACTGTAACAAGTACTACTGTAGATACACACATAAATTACTGTCATAGCACTTAACAATCTGTGTTATAATTATCAGTTTATATACACTCCCAGTAGAGTGTTTGTTTACACTCCCAGTAGAGTGTAAGCCCTTTATAGCTTAATTTTTAAGTTTTTTATCAAGTTATATTTGCACATAACTTTGAGAGTCCTTAGTTCCAGTTTTGAAATGAAAAACAGCCTTCTGGCATTAGTCCCCACAACAACCACTACTCTTTCACCCTTCTTCAAAGTTAATATGATCAGTTATTTCAGCTGATTCTTTTCATGTTTAGCTCTTTTGCTCTTAGTTACATTCTTGCACTGTTACCTCTTGATTTTTCAGTTTTAGAATTTTCAATACACTTCTCGTCACAGAAGAAAAGATTTATCTTTCTCTACTTACCTCTGTTCTCAGTGCTCCACAGTCATTCTTACCATCTTCTGTGTATAATTATATTGTCCTTTTGGTTAGATCAAATGGTGTTTACATTATTATGATTCTAAAAATGTTATTGAATAGCTAAATAATACAGATAAAATCATAACTTTTTCCTTCCTCTACTGTTCCTACCTTCCTGCTACCTTACATTATTGTTTTAGGTTTTGTTGTTGTTGTTATTTACCTAGTTTTCCATGTGCTTATCACTAAATCAACTTAGAATTCTTTTTAACATATCTAAATTTTCTCCCAATGTGCCCACATACTTCGACATTTCCATTGGTTTTCATGTTTGGAGAAATTCTGACTGCTTCATCCTGGTCTTGTTGCTCTGTTTATTAACTGGCGCACAGTATTGCTCTGGGATTTCCTTTCACTATCATCCTAGGAATTCCTTTTGCTTTTCTCCTGTGGTGGAGTTTCTGTTTTTTCACATCCCATTTCGTCATCTTCCTTGGTTTACTTACTCATTTTGAAGGAGTTCACCTCCAGTAATGTCCTGAGAAAGAATACAGAGGTAGAACTCTTTAAGTTAAAAGTGTTTTTCCTTGAGAATTTTGGTGGCATTGCTTCATTGTGTGCTAATTTCCAGTATTTTTGTTGAGATGTCTAAAGCTACTCTGTTTTCTGATCCTTTGAATGGTCGTTCTTAATCTCTGGAAATACGTAAGATTTTCTTTGTACCTTGGCTTGAGATTTTTTTCATCTACTATATAGTGCTCAGTAGACCTGTTCAGTAGACAGTCTAAGAAATTCATGTCCTTCCTCTGTTAGAAATGGTTGTTTACTTTTCTTTGACAATTTATTCACCTCGTTTTTCTAGAACACCTCTATTTTTCATATATTGGACCTTGGGAATTTGTGCTTTGATTTTCTTACCATTTTTGGGGGGTAGGGCATCATATCCATCTCTACATGTTCTGCTTCATTGGAGATTTCCTCAACTTTATTTCCCTATACCTCAACTGAATTTCTGATTTTTTTCTATTAAAAAAATGTTTTTTTCTAAGAGTAAGTGGTTATATCTATCTCTCTGTTATCCAAATGCTCTTTAAAGTGTGTGTGGAAAATTTAGATAGTGGAAAAGATTTGGTTTGATATAGTGATAGGTATATAGGAGACTAAGCCAAAAAAAAAAAAGTTTGGGGGACTTGTACCTTATTGTGGATACAGTATTTTATGTCTTGGAGAATATTCATGATAATTTTAGTTTAATTTTTCTTATTTCTGAATAGTGTGTTTCCTCCAAGTTGGCATATTGAAAGAGATCCAGTGAGATTTAATCATTGGTTGAATTTAGAGAATAAAGTGAAATTAGTTCAAGATTATTATGAAGGTAACACATTAGAGCGCTTGGAAGTATCAAATGGGTGCTTAAAAATCTGGTGCTTAAAAAGCCTTTGAGATCAAGCTCAGAAATCATAGCACAGAAGTTAGAATAGAGAAAGGTGGCCAGAGATACGTATAGTTAGGACAAAACAGGAAAAGAGAACATCAATCAGTGTTTAAGGTTGGCCCTTGAGAAGCAGAGGAGTTTTGTAAGACAACAACCAAGGCTAGAGAAGCATTGGCTTATTATTGGATTAGCCTTCCAGGGTAATACATAATCTGTGGGACTTAGTATAAAATTAAAATGAGAAACCCTTGTTCAAAAAGCAGGAAAAAAGTACAGTTAAAGATACTATTTAATACTTTTTTCTTTAAACATATTAGAAGTAATAGCAGTGCCTGAGTAACAATATAAAGTTACGGATTACACAAAAAAACTGGGGGCTTATGATTCTAATACTATAATAATACTTTATCAGTATGATATCTTAATCGATCATGTGATTTTTCTGCCTTTTTTGCAAATCATTTTTCAGGTCATCAAAATTTATACTTCTTGCAGCTTCATTTTTAATTGATATAATTGAAAGTAATGTCAGTCACTCAATTACAAATAATTTTTGTTAATTTTAAATTTTGTAAAGGATCTTTTTCTGATGTAATTGTTACTGGAGCCAATAAGAGCATTTTATAGGTTTTGACAACATTGGCATACATTTCTGATAATTATTTCAAGATATAAACTTTGAACATCTAGAGCCGATGATTTTTACAGAGCAATTTTTCTAAAAACATCTAACTTTGTATAATCAACATTTGTGATTAATTTTAAGTGTAAATTTATATACTGGCATTTAAATATTTTCTCTGCTATTTCCTTTTTTAACTTCTTATTTTATATTGGAATATAGTTGATTAGCAATGTTGTGATAGTTTCAGGGGTACAGCAAAGTGGTTCAGTTATACATATACATGTATTCAACCTGTGCTGTTTCTTATGATCTGTGGAGGCTGTACAGGCAACCAAAAATGGTTTCATGAGTTGTATAGAACTCACCATGTCTGGTTGTGTATTCTATCACTATATCTTCAGTGATAAGGAAAAATTAATTTTTAAGTTGTCTTCTGTGTTAATAATTGGTTCATCCAGAGTGTCATATGGAAATAATATTCTTTTCCATCAAATGCAACAATCTTTAATTTCTCTTTTTAAGCCTATGGGTTGCAGTGTTGGGACGGTTTTCCAAAACTAAATTCTTTGAAGTCTAGTAACTCCCAAACATGCCAATAACCATGTATTATGATTTTACTTTGTAGTAATTTACTGAAAAAAGTTTGCTAATAAGCATTGGCACATCCTGTCCTGGGCACTCACACTGAGAAGTTAGTATCTGTGCATATACCACTGGGACAGGTTTCAAGGACAGATGGGTAAGCAGGCTTTCCACTGTATAGTCTCATGAAGAACCTCTCCTCTTTCCTGGGGCCACTGCCACTATTGTTACTGCCACTGTGGGCTCAGTTCTGGCTGACCCAGGGTGCCTTGTGGTACCCACGGCTGCCTCGGGTATACACATTTGGGCTGGTAAGCCATGGCCAACTGCTTGGTGGATATACTTACCCTTGGCATATTTCCTTTTCTAGTGTTCCATTGTTCTGTTGATCTTCAGTTATAAACCATTAAGTTCAAAGATAAGATTATTAAGAATTTCAAGATGGCAACACAGAGCATTCAGCCAAACACAGGCCGCTTCTGAGAGCAGTTCCCTTTGCAACTGTGAAGTTGCACACCCAATAAACTGTCCCTGACCAGTTTTCCTAAAGAATTTGCTGCTAAACTGCCTTTAGACTGATTAGTCTATTTGACTATAATAGAGCCCCTACCCTCATTAGGGGCAGAAACTGGGTTGTTTTCATGCAGGTGTTAGCTGAGTTTCCTTTAAAAAAACTAGTGTGCTTAGTAAAGACTTACTGCTCCCCTAGGGGCCTTTGGAAGCAGAACTCCCTAGCAGCCAGAACTGTAACAATTTAATCATTTGGGGGTTCTCAGGCAGGTCTTTGCAGTGGAAGTCAGAGGAATTATTCTTGATTTACTTTATTATTTATCTTTCTTTTAGTTACCATTTGAATTTAAAACATTTTGATCTCTCCTCTTTTTTGATTAAAGGGAGAGACTATGGATTATTATTTAGTTTTTACCCTTGATTGATTAATTGTATATTCATTAATTATATACATAATTATATATTATGACTTGAAGACTTGATTAATTATATATTCATACAGGTCCTCAATGCTAGAAACTAGAGGTTTGACAGTTGCTGATACTATGGATTTCCTCTGTAAATCTTGTACCCATGTGAGAGATTTTTAAAAAAGACAATCAAGAAAAATATCTCTAATAACTTTATTATTTTTTTCTTCTTTAAAACTACAGCGGTATTTTCAGAAGATATTTCTGTAACTAAATGCCTTTTGTCTTTGTTAAAATGAACAGGGCTTTTCAAAAAAGGTAGGAGACTTCCCTGGTGGTCCAGTGGGTAAGACTTTACCTTGGGGGTGTGGATTCCATTCCTGGTCAGGGAGTTGGGATGCAACATGCCTTGTGGCCAAAAAACCAAAATATAAAACAGAAGCAATAATTGTAACAGATTTAATAAAGACCTTAAAAAAAAATGGTCCAAAAGAAAAATAGACCATACACATAGGAGTGGAAACCGTCAGTGTGTTTAACAGGTAAAGAAGTCAACCCACAGACCCCATTTACACTCAGCTACTGCTTTGCTTCCCCCATCACTCTTTCTGTATTGTAAAACAGCATCTTTGGTGAGCTGGATTTGCAGCTACTCCTTCATTCTCTCCCTAGCTCCTTACATTTGGTCAGATACTTATATAAGTACTCCTTAACTGATGTGGCAGAGCCACTGCTGTGACTGAAGTAAGTTACAGGTGAGCAAGATACGGACTCTCTCTGTCCCCAGAGTGGCCTGTTAGGACCTGGGGCATTTGGAGCTTCTGGGCTAGTGTTCTAACTGAAAATGCCCTCCTCCATTTAACCTAACGTACTGTATAAATGTCATTTTCTTGGGACACTATGACAAAAAAAGGACTTGGAAGTACTGCCTTTAAACTTCAAATTAAGAAATTCACCAAGGAAATGAAATTCTATGTTTAAATAGTTTTTAACCATTTATGTAATCAGTATTACCTTCATTCTTTTTCAGTATTTCTTCTCATTTGATTTAGGGTAAACATCTAAACAACAGGTAATACATTAATGAAATAAGAAATATTAACAGACTTATAGTCTGATTACTTTTCTTCCAGTTATTGTGTTCATAGGAACCAGAATTTTTTAGTAAATGAATGAATGTGACTCTTAAAAGATAAATTACTCATGATGCTCAGAGTGTTTTATGTCCATACTCCTTGAGTGGATTTCAGCCCAAAAGGAAGAAATTATGCCAGTCTATACAGTCTCCTAACTTAGAAAAATTTCAGCCCTTTGTCATTCTTTTGATGAAAACCAGACATGTCTATTTCATCACAGCAATTCATTTTCTTTCTTTCTTTTTTTTTGACAATATGAATCTTCAAATTTATGCTTGCAACACAGATTATAAACAGAATGTATTTCAAAGATATGTATAATTCAAGAGGAAATACTGGGTTTTGTAATAGGTTAATGTAAGGTGGTGATTTCCCCCCCACCCCGAATCCTTTGATGTAGGAGACAGTATACTTAATTGCATTCATTGTGTTTTTATGAATTTACTTTGGTAAAAAATTTGGATACCTGAAAAATTAGATAAACTCTAAGAAAGTGGTTGTTTAAAAAAAGTACATTGGATTATAAAAGGATAGTAAATCTACACTATCATAATGACTGTAATTGCCAGTGCTGTTTATTCTGTTTATCTGAGAGGGACAGGAACTTTAGCTTCATCTTACTTTATTAGTTCCAGCTTCTTATCAGATATTTTTCTTACTAGCTACTCATTGTAATGACTCGTGCTATTATATTTTATCTGTTGTTTAGAGATTTTAATAGTAGTATCTTTACTTCTTCATTATTTGAGTATGGAAAGTGTAAGTAAGGTAGAGTATCCCCTTGATGCCAGATTCGCATCTTTTCTCACAGCTGCAGTGGTGAGCTGCCCTCTCCTGGTCATCTGTGCCATCTAGAACTCCCAGTGGGTCCTAGGAAAATCAGATTTTTGCCAAGTCAGTGTTTTAATTATGTCTTTGATACTAACATTATCTTGTTTTGTGACTCTGCAGCTTTGTAAAACTCTGTTGTAGTTTCTTTTCATCTCTTAGAAAAAGATATTGTTGACAGAAAAGATGGGGCCATCTTCTCTCCCACATGTTCTTGTGGACTTTCTTCCCACCGTAGATTTTTGCCTGTTCAGTCTTAATGGGCACACTCTATGCTGTTTCTTTCATAACTAAGGTCTTAAAATTTACTTTGAAGATGTTCTTTAGTATGTTCATCCCTCTTTAGGGAAAAAGATTTTCAAAAGTACTTAAATACCTGGATTAACCAAGATGATCTTTTCATAGAAGATATTTCTTACATATTTTCTTAAAGATTGGCACCAAAATTTCCTTAATCCACTTAATTTCATGTTGGAAATGATTTTACAAAAGATTCTTACTAAAACCAGTGCTTCTGTTCTTAATTTCTCATTCTAGATTTTTTGTGACTTATTTCTTGTAAGCCCCTCATACTTATTTTACTCTCCAGGCTTGTAAATCTATGGGATTAGCATCAACTTTGGTGCTCACCTAACTATAATACCAGAATAGTGAACAGAACATATTTTAGCATTTCAGTCTCTTGTTGAAAAATAGCTCTTTATTCCTGCCTTAGTTTTTGATTTACCAGATCTTTCTTCTATATATTTATTTCATATTTTCAAAAGAAAAAGGGAAAAATGTTCTGGTTTTTGTTATATTTCTCAGTTACATTTATAGCTTGTTACTAGTGGATATTTTTGTGTAAGACTTTTTATGACATGTTATTTCTAAAATTCATATACACTTCAATAACTCAGTATATATTAATCTTTACTAAGGAAATATCATATATCCTTCTAAAAATCCTACAGTTAAGATCAAAAGATTAGAGATGAAAATCTTTAAACCTTTTCATTTACTAATTACTTTATCTTTCAGATCATTTTATGTCATCTTTTTTGCTTGGCCAATTCCATTATGTATTATAAATACACATTTGGAGAAGACTATAGGTACAAAGATTAATTGGGATATTTGAAGATTCCTTCAGGAGTTAGCTAGAATTTATCTCCATTTTCAAGTAAGAACAAAAAAGCTTAGTCAATTAGTTCAGATCTGAGAGATTTTAAGACCCTAATCCATACTTTAAAATAATTTTTAAAAACAGATTATCTGAAAGAGTAACTTATAAATTTAGAAAATTGAAAATCTGATCAGAATTGTAGGAAGTAGTTATTCACGGGAGCAGATCATATGCCATCTCACCTCCCAACTAGTCTGTGTTGTCTTAGTAAAGATTTATACATAGTTAGGGCTTCCCTGGTGGCCCAGATGATAAAAAATATGCCTGCAATGCGGGAGACTTGGATTCGATCCCTGGGTTGGGAAGATCCCCTGGAGAAGGAAAAGGCTACCCACTCCAGTACTCTGGCCTGGAGAATTCCATGGACTGTATAGAGTTGCAGAGTCAGACACGACTGAGCGACTTTCAGTTTATACATAAGTTAAGACCTGACATGAGCTTGGTGACCATGGAAAAATGTGAGCCCAGGATTCTTTAGTTGATATAAAAAATCTCAAACCTTATAAAATTTCTGTTTGTCTTCAATAGTGAAATCATTTAAATGTTTCAACACCTGATTTTGAGCCCTGCTGTCACTTATTAGTTTTGTGATGGACTTGTTCAGTTTCTTCTATAAAACAGAAAAAGTAGAAAATACTAATCTCCTTAATGGATGCTTGTGAAAGTTGGAGTATTAAAAGCTTTTTGTGAACTGTTAAGTGGCACACAAATGTAAAATGGTATTACTTGTAAAAATAAAAATGTACTTAAAAATTTTTTTTAATCTGTGCTTGCTGATGCTTAGGATCCCTTAGGAAAACCTGCCGTTTTCTTTAGACCTCTCCATGACAGTCTTGAACTCTCATCAGAGAAGAAGAAACTGCCTGTGGAAAAAGGGTGTTAAAAGACATGTTTGAGGTACAAAACCAGGCTCGTCTAATGTTTGTTAAGTTGTAACAAAATAAGCTTTGATTTGTGTATTCCCACATTGGAGTTTGTGTTTCTGAATTGTGTATGGCAGTGTAGGGTATAGGAATAGGATAAATTTGGTAGCCTAGGAAACCTGTATCCCTTCAGGAGAGAAAACAGATGTTCTTCCTCCTGGTAAAGAACTGCAGCTATCCATTTAGCAATTAAGAATCTTTTCCCTAGGTGATACCCTTGAGAAAGGAGCCTTTCAGCAGACAGAATTAAGAAACATATGACACTTCTTTTTTTTTTTTTCATACCTCCAGTTTTATAAAGGTAGGTAAAGTGTTCAGTTTGAATCATGTGACTACTTTACAGGACTAAACTCTTCTTAAGATCAGAGTAGAAGACATTGCCACAGATCCTGAAAGAATGTTCCCCATTCCCCTGACCCCCAATTTAATTCACCTTAGTTGTTTCCAGGTGTGTTTTTACTTAGCGTTTTCTAATTTTGAGTTATTTTTAATGAAATGGTGTTATTCAAGTCTTGTATATATTTCTCTGGAAAAGGCCAAATCCTACCAATTCTACTTAGATAATACCCTGTATCTTTTACCTTCCCCATGCTACTGCTGTGGTAGACTATTACAATGATAATCTGTCACTTTGCTACTTTTAAGTTCCTTCCACATTACTATTGGACTGACCTTCCTTTGGTAGAGATATCATCATGGCTTTCTTGTTTCAAAGACTTTCAGAGGCTCCCCATTGCCTAGAAATTAAATATAACCTGTTCAGCCTAGAATTTAAGCCTCTCAGTGATTTGGCTCTAGTCTGTTTTCCCAGTCTATATGCCAGAGCACTCTTCCATGAACCAAACTGTTTCTTCCATATTTCTCTACCTCTTTGCTTATCTTCAAATCAACCTCTCTTTCTGGGACGCCTGTCTTTCTGTCATCCCTTCCCAAATCTCATGCCACTTTGATATCTTGAAAGTGAGACTTTAGAAAGCAACATGATAAAAAATAATACCCTAATTCCTTTTTTAAATTGAAAAGATTCAACCTACCTCATTTATATAGTTCATCAAGAAAATAGGAATGATCTTCTCAAATGCTTAATATGTGAAGTTTCTTTATATTTAAGAAGATTTGGTGGGGGGCAGGGGTTACATGTCAGAATGTACCTTTATTATAATGAGGGGAAATCAGAGTGTTTTTGTTAAGTTTAATTATAGATTGATAGAAAAAATACAAAACCACAGCTGAGCAGTTCTTAGGTATAGCATATATTAGAAATTGTATTCCCCAAATTATGATTAACATTGAGCAATTTAAATTCACCATCTTAAAAAAGAGAATTTGTAGATTCTAAATAATAGAATTAGAAAACTTTGAGTATGATATGGGTAGATTATCTTTCCTATTACATGAAATGAAATAAAACTGCTAACCAATGTATGCATTTTCTAAAGGTGGATTTTGCCCTCTGTGCTGCTTAGATATCATAATAGAAATGATTGATGCCATTAGCTGGCATCCAAAGCAAAATTCATAACCCACCAAGGCCCTAGGAGGTACCATTGCCTTGTAGTTTATATAAATATTTGTAGTGCAGCATATACCTTGTTGAGACAGGAAGATCTTTCAGCTTAGATTAGAGTGTGTGAACTAATAAAGATCTATGTATTGTTAAATTTGGGAAACCTTTCTTTGCGAAGAAAGATAGTTCTAAACCTTAGCGTGTCTACATACACCTTTTTCAGTGACACCATTAGCCAAAGTTTGAGTTTTCCAACATGGTCACCAAATCTCAAATTGGAATAAAAAAGAATAACTGGCTGAACACATATTCTGCAGATGTTTACAACTCTCACTAAAGAGAGGAGAAAATCCTCCTTCAAAAGCCTGAGAGCAGTAATCTGGCATTGGGAAATTGAGAGTCCATGACCACCTTCTTTCTCTCATGTGCTTACATTCCATTTCTAAACATCCACCCGAACACCCTCACATTTTAGTGGGCTGCTGTGTATGTGTGTGTATTTTATATATATATATATGTAATGTAATTTTAAAACTTTTTGTTTTTAAATACATTGGACTTAAACCAAAAATTCCTATATACCTTTCACTCAGCTTCCCAATTTGCTGAGGTCTTATTTACCTTCATAATACTCAGTTTACATAATCAGAAAATTGACAGTGATATAATACTGTATAATGAGATAATAATATCAGATTTTATTCAAATGTCATTAATTATATAACTGCCATTCTTTTTCCAAGCCTGGATGAATCCAGAATCCAGGATTATATTTAGTTGTTGTAACTTCATGGTCTTTTTTAGTCTGGCACAGTTTTATTCTTTGTTTAATAATCTTGCCACTTTTAAGATTACCAGCCAGTTATTTTATAAAATGTCTTTCAGTTTAGGTTCGTCTTGTTTCCTCATGTTGTAATTTCAGCTGTGGTTCTTTGGCAGGAATGCCATGGGACACAATAATGTCCTTCTTGGAAGCATACAAATAAGATATTTATACCCTTATTACACACAAAAAAATTTTAATATCAACAAACTGAGGTCTTAAAAATCAGTAAGTATTTTTAAAAGGTATCCTGAGAACTCTATAAATATATAATTGTGTTTCTGAGAAATCAAATTATAATACAGGAAGTGTATTTGATTTACTGCTTTCTGGTCATGAAAGAGTTATCTATCATTTTGTTTTCTATAACAAAGGTAGTGGAAATTTTCCTATTTGTTACTCAGAAGATATGATAGGAATATATTGGAAAATAAAATTTGTAATTAACAAGAGGTAAGATCTTGGTTGGAGAGGGACATCATCTCATTTTATTTATTTATTTATATATTTTTTGATAAAAACAGTCCCACAGCATTTATTGTCATCTGGTAATAACATAACGGTGAGCAGAACAATATGAATACATGTTTTAGAACTACATCTCTAACAAAGGACACCTAAAAAACCAACGGTATTGCCAAACAATTTCTCACTTCATTTATCACTTCTAGTTGGAGACACTTTGGAGCAGAGTAATGTTATCTCCTTTTAGCATGATCCGACCCAGTTGTTTTCTTGACTTTGTTTTAGAATGAATCTCTTCTTCATCATCTAATACGAGGTTCATATACTCATCAAAACCAATGATACAGCCTTTTATCCTCATATTCACTTGCTCATAAAGCCACACCTGAATCCGCGATCTATTTTGCAAGTATCTGAAGATAAGATTGATGGGCTGCACCATCACCTTTTGCACCTTCTGGCCCTGGCCCCCATACGCCATGCTGGAAGCTCATCATCTCATTTTAAAACATGGTTTCATTGACTTCTTAAAGATGAAGATTTCCTCTCTGATCACTATTAACCCAAGTCTTTCCTTCTTTCAACCTTGTTAACCTTTCCTGTAGGGTAGTATCATTCATTTAGTTTTCTTCATGTAATGGTTTTGTCATTATCATTTCATGTGTGCTGTTTGTGCCCTAACTTGATTGTAAGTTCTTCAGAGCAGAAAATATATTTTAGACTTTTTGTTTCCCACGGGGCTTAGCACAGCAAACTCTTTGTGAATATTTTTTAAAAACTCTTAGCATCTCTAAAGTGCTCTCAGAACTAACAGGCTACTATTACGAAATAATGAGAGCTTACTGATAAACCATATTTCTCTACCTGGTCAATAAGGTTAGGTGTACATAAGTTCCAGATGTATCAAGTTTTTGTTTGCAGAGAAACAGAAAGTAGTAAACTTCAAAAATCGTAAATGCCCTGTTGAGCCCTGTTCTCCTCCCATTAGAAAATCAGCAGAATTTCTGCTGCTTCAAAGGATTAATCCTGTTCTCGTGAAACTCCATAGTTGTCAACTCTAGCATCACTGTCAGTACCCTATATATTTGGTTTTTAAGCAAATGTATTGTGTCCTAACTGTGTGCTAGATTGGGCATACAAAATGGCCAAACTGCTCTAAAAGAAAGAGAAAACAGTGCTGAGAATGTGCAGTGAAGATCTTAACCAAGTGTGGGGTCCAAGGAACTGTTTCGTGGATATTTAAGCTGAAACCCAAAAGATAAGTAAGAATCAGTTATTTGAAATAGTACGAAAATTGTTTTGAGCGAAGCAAATAGCATGTGCAAAGGCCCTCTCATGAATAATGGTTTGTTTGCTGTCCTGAAGAAAGGCCAGTGTGGCTCGAGGGCAAAGTGTGAGATGAGACTGGAAAAGTAAGATCAAAAATTGCAGACATTGTAGGCCATGTTAAGGTTCTTGGTCTTTATTTTTAAAGCATTTGAAAACTGTTGAAGTGTGTAGATCAGGGGTTACGGATCAGATTTGCATTTTGAAAAGATCTCTAAGCTGCAGGATGGAAATTTGGTCAGAAGGCCTTGAGTAGATACAGAAAGACCAATCAAGAAGCTATTATAGCATTCCAGGAATGAAATGTTGCTAACTTGGTTAGTGAGGTGACACTGGAGAGAAAGAATTCAATTTGATACAGTTTTAGAAATGAAAATTAACAGAACTTGGTGAAGAATTCTATATGGGAGCTGAGGGAGAGGAAGACAAGGAAAACAACACCCAGGTTTCTGCTTTGTACACTGCATATATGGGCACACCATGTACTAAGAAACACTGAGTTTGATGCTTGATACAGGGTGCTCAGGGCTGGTGCACTGGGATGACCCAGAGAGATGGAATCGGGAGGGAGGTGGGAGGGGGGTTCTGGAAGGGGAACACATGTATACCCATGGTGGATTCGTGTCAGTGTATGGCAAAACCAACACGATAATGTAAAGAAAATAAATAAAATTAATTTTAAAAAAAGAACACTGAGAAGGAATGTTTTAGGAAGATGAGTTTGACTAGGAACCTGTTGAGTCTGAGGTACCTAGACAGTTGGATTTACAGCAGTGGTCAGAAGAAGAGAGGTGTATCTCTGAATCATAAGCATAGCTAGTTAGTCTCACTTAGACTTTTAGCTATTGAAAGAGAATATAGAACAGTGTTGTGTGATATGGTAACCACTAACTACATGTGGTTATTCTGAATCGAAAGACAGCATGAAAAAAGATTGTGAAGTATGTCATTGTTTTCTATATCGAGTACATGTTGAAATGATCTTTTAGGTAATTAGGCTAAATTATTAAAATTACATTGTGATATTATATTACAGTTAAGTTTTAAAGGGACCTTTTAGAGATAGTATGCTGAAATTTTTACAGATGAAATGATATGATGTCTGGGATTTGCTTAACAATAATTCAGTAGAGAAGCAGGGGAACTGGTTAGGGTAATAGATAAAATAAGATTGGCCATGACTTAATAGATCATTGAAACTGGATCCATGGGGTTTCTTTATACTATTTTCTCAACATTTTTATGCTGGAAAATGTCCAGTATAGTGAATGAGTAAGAAAGAGCACATATAAGCATAATACAGTAGGAAAAAAAACTTTAATGAGGACTTTAATGTAACTCATGTATCAGAAGTTCTAAGGGAGAACAGAAATTTTAAAGTTTATTTCCACTATTTACCTTTTACTTTCTTAAGTTTCTGCTAGATTTGGTGATTTGACCTAGTAAACAGAATTTATATTTTCAGATAGCCAACAAGTTGACTTTTTAATCCTCTCTCAATCATTTGCTCTTACTGTGCAAATTATGTTGAATTCAGTTTCATCATTCCTGTTAGTTTGGAGGTGGGGAAGAAAGCCTTTCTAAAAGTTATGAAATACATAAAACATGAAATGAAAAATATGAAGTGAACATTTATGTAGCCATCACTCAGGTCAAGAAATAGGACTTAGACAGTACCCCTGAAGCATGTCCCTTCTGTATCATAACATTATGTCTTCCCTCCCCCATACATATATTCATTACTTTAACGTTTCTAGTAATCACTTCCTTGCTTTTTGTTTTTTAAACCTTTTTTAATGATATAGTTTATCTTTGCTCCATGCATTCTTCATACTTTTACTATATATTTTGTGTGTGTGTGTGTGTGTTAGTTGCTCAGTTGTATCCAATTCTTTGCAACCCCATAGATTGCAGCCTTCCAGGCTTCTCTGTCCTTTGGATTCTCCAAGCAAGAATACTGGAGTGGATTGCCATTTCCTTCTCCAGGGGAACTTCCTGACCCAAGGATTGAACCTGGGTCTCCTGCATTGCAGACAGATTCTTTACCATCTGAGCAACCTGTATATTACTTTGCATGTTTTCAAACTTGATGTAATTGGCACTATCCTATAAGTATACTTCTGAACTACTCTTTAGTCAGCATTATAATCATAAGATGCACTCATGTTGATATATATGGCCCTAGTTCATTTTTAACTGCTGTATAATATTCTGTTATATGAGTGTACCATTTTGTTTTTGATGGACAGTTAGATTATTGGAAATTTTTGCAGTTACCAATAAAGCTGTTATGGATATTCTTATACATATCTCTTGGTACACATACATGAGAGTTTCTCTAGAGCAGGAATTGGCAAACTGTGGCCCACCGGCCAGCTGCCTGTTTCTGTAAATAAAGCTTTAATGAAACAGCCATGTCCATTTGCGTATGTATTGTCTATAACTGTTTTCAGCCTACAGTGTCAGAGTTGAGTAGTTGAGAGACCTTATAACCTACCAGCCTAACAGTATTTCCTCTCTGGCCTTTTAGTGAAAAGGTTGCTGAATCCTGAACTCCTAAGTGTGTAGCTAGGAGTAGAATTACTGAGTCATGGAGTGGTCTTCAGCTTTATTAGATTTTGCAAAGAATCCTTACAGACGTGACTGTATGAGTCCTTCTTCACCTCTGTCCTCGTCATATTTGGGATGTCAGAATTTTCTGTTTTGCGGTAGTTGCTCATAGTTTAGATTGCTGATTCTCTGTTTATTAGTGAGGCTGAGCATAATTTCATATGTTCATTGTATCTTGCATCATTTTTCCGTGTTTCTTCTGTTAATTGCCTGTTCCTATCCTTTGCCCATTTTTTTCCCTATGTGTTGTCTTTTTTTCCCCTTGATGATTTATAGAAATTTTGATATTTTCTGGATCTGAACCCTTTGTTGGCTATATGCATTACCAACATTTCCTCCCAGTCTATGGCTTCTTTTCATTTTTCTTAATGATGTCTTTAAAAAAAAAAACCATAACTTTTTCTTTGGAAGTAATTTCTAATTTATAAAAAGTTGCAAAAATAAAAATAGTATAATACAAAGAATACATCTGTACCCCATTATCCAGATTCAGTTATTTATATTTTCCCTTAATTGTTTTATTAGTCACACTGTCTGTTTATGTATCTATATATCTATGTATTGTATGTATATGTATATTCTGAATCTTTCTTAAGTTAAATACATCATGTCTGTTCTTTTACCCTTGATTGTTTCAGTGTATATTTCCTAAGAATGGAGATCTTCTCTTATGTAACCATAGTCCAGCTGTCAACTTTATAAATTTGTATTGATAAAATTTTATCTAAACTGCCAAGTATACATCATTTGTTAGTGATGTCTTTTCATATGTAAAATTTTTAAATTTTAATGTTATTTTATCGGTCTTTTCCTTAATAGTCTGTTCTTTAAAAGTCCTTCTCATTTCTGAGGTTTTAAAATATATTTTTTATTCTTGCACAATTAAAAATTTTGATTTCCATATTTGGAATTTTAATCCACTTGGAATTTTTTTTTGTATATGCCAAGAGATGAATTTTATATATGGTGAGAGAGAAATTTCAATTTTCTTTTTTCCCATTATCCCAGCACCATTTATGGAATAACTTTGGTTCCCCATGCAGTGACACTAGTGTCATATATCAAGTTTATGAATGAAAGTCTTTCCGTGAACTACCTATTCATTCATGTACCTGAACCCCACTGTCTTAAGTATTAGAACGTTATACTACTAATAACTAGGGAAGCAGGTCTCTCCAACATGTTCTTCTCAAATTTAACATCTACTTTGATTAACAGTTACACAGCAAACAACTCATGTCATCATCACTTCAACAAAATATAGGATATTACTAACACAGTGAAGCCCTTATTGTCCCCCTCCCTGATCATAACCTTTGCCTTCTTCCAAAAGATTGCCTGACTTTTGAGATAATACTTTCCTTGATTTTCTTTACAGTTTTATCACTGCTGTAGTCCCTGAACTATTATCTGGATTTGCCTGTTTTTTGAGATTTGTATTCATGGACTTATAGGATGTATATTTTGTACATATCTGCCTTCCTTTATATAACATTATGTAGCTGTGGTTCATTTTGTTGGTTGTCAGTTGATGCAAGGTAAGTCATTTTATGACCATGCCATAGTTTTATCCATCTGCTGTAAAGGGACGTTTTGTCTGTTGCTAACAATATTGCCTCTAATGTGCATGTCATGCTTTTCTTTCAGGAATATACCTAGGACTAGTTTTATTCTATGGTATGCATATCCTCTGCTTGAATAGATAATGACAAACATTTTTTCCAAAAGTGGTTGTACCTATTTACATTCTAACCAAGAGATTATGAGAGTTCCCATAGTCTGTATCCTTGCTAACACTGAAGATTGTTAGTGCTCTTAATTCTATTTTTGTAGGTGAATAGTATTATTGTCACTTGAGTATATATTTACCTAACAGCAGAAAGAAGTCAAGATACCTTCATGTTTGTTGGTATTTAGATACCTTGGTTTGTGGAAGGGCTTTTTTTTTTTTTTTGGTAAGTCTTGCTCAGTTCAGTTCAGTTCAGTCACTCAGTCATGTCCAACTCTTTGTGATCCCATGGATTGAAGCACACCAGGCCTCCCTATCCATTACCAACTCCCAGAGTTTACTCAAACTCATGTCCATTGAGTCGGTGATGCCATCCAACCATATCATGCTCTGTTGTCCCCTTCTCCTGATTTCAATCTTTCCTAGTATCAGGGTCTATTCAAATGAGTCAGCTCTTCACATCAGGTGGCCAAAGTATTGGAGTTTCCGTTTCAACATCAGTCCTCCCAATGAATATTCAGGACTGACTTCCTTTAGGATGGACTGGTTGTATCTCCTTGCAGTCCAAGGGACTCTCGAGTTTTCTCCAACACCGCAGTTCAAAAGCATCAATTCTTCAGCACTCAGCTTTCTTTATAGTCCAACTCTCATATCCATACATGACTAGTAGAAAAACCATAGCCTTAACTAGATGGACCTTTGTTGGTAAAGTAATGTCTCTGTTTTTTAATATGCTGTCTAGGTTGGCCATAGCTTTTCTTCCAAGGAGTAAGCGTCTTTTAATTTCATGGCTGCAGTCACCATTTGCAGTGATTTTGGAGCCCCTAAAAATAAAGTCTGCCACTGTTTCCACTATTTCCCCATCTATTTGCCATGAAATGATAGGACCAGATGCCATGATCCTAGTTTTCTGAATGTTGAGCTTTAAGCCAACTTTTTCACTCTCCTCTTTGACTTTCATCAAGTCTTTTGTTAGTTTTCCTATTTATTTGTCCTGACTTGTAGGGGTTTATTATATATTCTGGGTGTGAATCCTTTATATGTTGGACAGATATATCCTCCAGTCTGTGGCTTGCCCTTTTACTCTCTTAATAGAATGTTTTGTTTTTTGATGAACAGAAGTGCTTAATTTCAGTATAGTCAAAACTTATCAAATTTTAATTCATGCTCTATTCCTTACCTACTGTGTGACCTTGGCCAGCTTTGAGCTTTAGTTTACATATCTGTAAATAGTTGGTAATAATATCCATGTCATAGGGTAATTGAGAAGATTAAATGAGATAAAGCACTTATTATAGAGCTTTTCACCTAGCAGTGCCTCAATAGATGGTAATTGCCTTCCCCATCATTTAGGGTGCTCATTTTCATACTGTCTTTTGGGAAATTGGGTAGTATTCATGAGCTATTTGCAAATGAATGTTTTGAAAATTAGAATCTCATATAATTATCCCAGGAATTTAGAAGGTGGCCTAAAATAGTAAATCATAATTAATTTGCCCAGAGAACTAAAATGTAACATTTTCTCTGATGAAAAGGATTTATATTCAGTATGGGACCCCTGAAAAGTAAAAGTCATGACTGGAGTTATCCAGCAGACAAGAAGCTACGGTTTAAAACAATCTAAATCCTATAAATAATGTGTCATATTTGGAAACTAGGGGTAGATTTCTTTGCCTCCAAGAAGAAACCCAGGTCTCTTAAATGATGAGAAATTGCTAATCACGCCAATCCAAAGTACCCTCCTCCTCCTTGGAATTTTCTAATGCTTATTGATAATTTTCACTTTGACCTATTTCCTCATCCATTCATTCAACAAATATTTAGAGAACACCCCTTATTATGTGACAAGGCCTTTACTAAGGGAAAGGGACAGAGCAATAAAGAATATAAACTCAATCCTTACCTGAATAAAGCTAAGGAAAAAAAAAAGATTAAAAAGAATATTATACCACCATGCTAAAAAAGCAATCTCATAGTTGTGTGTTTCTGGTAATGGCAGAACTGTTCATAATGGTAGAGCCTTCCCATAGATAATTATACTCTGGAGAAAATACTATAATATGAATGTTTATAATACAGTCTTTACACACATTCATCCCTTTAAAGCATACCTTAATACTTAAAAACATAAAATATCTAAAGGTACTGGAGACCAACCAAAAGCAGATAGAAACTGATAGGGAGTCAACATTTGGGGGAAAGGAACAGCATTGGGTGAGTTTCCTGTTTTAATGGATTTTTGCCTGAGGGCAATCACTAATTGGTATAATATGGGAATGGCTAGAACTCAAAGAAATTCAGTCTTACTGATGTTGGGAATCAGAAGAGAGAGGCAGCTGACCATGAAGGGGACTTCACAGAGGGGAAAGCCCAAATTATGCATATAAATATTTGCCAAATTTTTGATCCTTGAACAGACAACAGTTCTCTTCAAGGGAACCTAACAGAATCCATAGTCTACAAAGTGTCATTCACAAGGTTCAGGATACCATCCAAAATTACCAGACAAATGGAGAAACTGAAAAATTTCATGCATACTTAAGTAAAGGCAATTAATGAACGCTGATTCTGGGATGACCCAAGTATTGAAATTAGCAGACAGGAATTTTTTAAAAAGTCATATTGACTGTGTTCAAGGATGTAAGATGCATTATCTGACATACAAAAGTTAACTGGATGAGCTTAATAACAGATTGAAAATGTCAGTGAACTTGAAGACCAAAATTATCCAGTCTGAAAAACAGAAAAAATATTCTGAAAATAAATTTTAAAAAGCAGAACCTGAGGGAACTATGAAACAATGTTAAAAGATTAGAAACAATATAAAAAGTGTCATTGCTGTCTCAGAAGGAAAGAAGAACAAAAATGGGCAGAAATCATATATAATGGGAAAGAACTCTCTAAATTGGTTAAAAATAAAACTGAATATGTTCAAGAGACTCAAATTGTTAAAAACCAAGCATGAGAAATTTTTATCAATACAGGGATAATAAAAGATGTAACGTGCTTAAAGTAAGCACATGAAAACTGTAGTGGTCATGTAATGTCAGATAAGTAGACTTCTGAAACAAAGAGTCGTACTAGAGAAAAAGACATTTCAGGAAAATTAAAGGATCGAGTCATCAGGAAAGGCACAAAAATCAAAATGGAGAAAGCAAAATTTGACGGGATTAAAGGGAGTAAGATAAGTCCACAGTCATAATCAGATATATCAATACATATCCCATTTCTCAGTAATTGATCAAAATGCTAGATTAAGAATAAGGATATAACACAACATTGTAAGTCAACTATACTCCAGCAAAAAAGGATAAGGACATAGTTCAGAATGATACTGTCACCTACTTTCATCTAATGGACACATACAGACCACAAAACCCAGTAGCAGAATATGTATTCTTTTCCAGAGTTGATAGAACATTCTAAGAAGTTCTTTAAGTGCTTGCTTTTGCTGCGTTTTTTCTCTATACCACCACTGCTTCCATCTCATCCACCTTTAATCCCATCCCACCCGTGGCTCAGAAATCTTACTTGAGTTCTCTTGAATTTTTACCTGTTTATTTGGACTTTATGATCCAGACTGCAGAAGTATTGTTACTTTTATATCAGTCTGTTATTCATTCAGCCTGCTGTATGATATCTTTGGAATTTTGGAATCTTCTTTCCCACGGAAAGTTATCTCCCATGGATTCCTGCCATTTTAACATACTTTTTAATCTTGGTGTTTCTTAAAATAACTTTTATATTATTTTATCTTCGTTTTTAGTGTTTCTGATGGGTTCATTTTGGAGCGTTTACCATTGGAATGCTGTCGTAAAACCAAAGAACAGAGCAGACTTATATTTTTGTTTTTCTGTGTGTTAGTTGCTCAGTCGTGTCTGATTCTTTGTGACCCCAACTGGCAAAATCCAAATAAATCTAGATTTGATGACACTGCTGTATAACTGTTTTTCTCCTGATTTTTTATATTTGTATTACAGTTATGTAAGAGAATGTGTATGCTCAGTCATGCCCAACTCTTTATGACCCCAGGGACTGTAGCCCGCCAGGCTCCTCTGTCCATTGGGATTCTCCAGGCAAGAATACTGGAGTGGGTTGCCATTTCCTTCTCCAGGGGATTTTCCTGACGCAAGGATCAAATCTGGTCTCCTGCATTGCAGGCAGATTCTTTACCACTGAGCCACCAGGGTTCATTTCAGAGCATTTACTATTAGAAATGTTGTTGTAAAAACAAAGAGCTGACTTGTATTTTTGTTTCTGTAGAGAACAGTAACTACAGACTGTTACATAGAGTACGGAGGGCTTTATTTATATATGATGTCAAGCTAGTAGGTAAAGAATCCGCCTGCAGTGCTGGAGACCTGGGTTCAATCCCTGGGTTGGGAAGATCTGGAGAAGGGAAAAGCTACCAACTCCAGTATTCTGAGCCGGAGAATTCCATGGACTATACAGTCCATGCGGTTGCAAAGAATCGGACAAGACTGAGTGACTTTCACTTTCACTTTTTCTGGTACAGAGAACAGATTTTCAGAAAAAAACTGGTAAAATATCCTCTAGATATTTATTGACGTATTAATTCATTGATTCAGTCATGCTGTGCTGGGCCTTTGCTGCAGCACATGGGTTTCTCTAGTTGCCCCACAGCATGTGAGGCAATCTAGGATCGCAGTTCCCCAACCAGGGGTCAAACCTATGTCCCCTGTGTTGGAAGGCAGATTCTTAACCTCTGGACCACCAGAGAAGTCCTCCTCTAGGCCTTTAAATATATCTCTTACCACATGTAATTGTACTTAATCTCATATAGACATTTAGTAATGATTTCCCCCTCAGTTCCCAGTAACCAATCTACTTATCTACCTGGTTCTATTTCCTAGGCTAAGAATGCTGAGATAACTCTTTGATAAAAGAGATGAATTATGACTTCTTTTGGTTATTAAAATGTGCAAATATAAGTAAATGTTCTTTCATATTCTGTGTTTTAAGTGTTGCTTTGTAATAAAGACATCTACTTTGTCCTTGATCAAGTGTGTATTTCTTAAGGTCACAGGGTTCTACTTTCCTTCCTCCTGTTAAGTCTTTCCCTTCTTTGTCTTAACTCGTTTGAGCAAGATGTGTGACAACCATCTTATTTCCAGTCTCTTCTGAATTAATTGTGATATTATGAGCATCAGCTGCACCTTCAGGAGCAGAGAACTTGTCAGTATAACAAGAACATTTTTTCAATTTCTCCATCAAAAATTGGTAAAATATTGTTTGATGGATATAGAGTTTCACTTTTGCAAGATTAAAAAAGTTCTGGAGATGGGTAGTGGTGATAGTTGCACAATAATATGTACTTAATGTCTATTGTACACTTAGAAATGGTTAAGATGGTAAATATTACATTGTGTATTTTATCACCCCCAAAATGTTTTCAAAAAAAGATGGTAAGAAAATATAAGCAAGAAGGCCTTAAGTCATGATGTTAGTCCCAGAGGCAAAATGTATCCTGCTATTGTTTTTAAGAGCTGCCCTATCTGTTTATAGTTAATGTATAGTAATTATGCATGATAATATGTATAAAAAGTATTGCTAGCCCAATGCTTTTTCTGTTCCATGAGGTTTAGAAACCATTTGCAAGAAATAAAGGCTAGGTAGCCAGTGTATATCCTCCCTATCCTAAAATTTATATTTGTAAAATGTATTTTTATAATTTTATATGCCTATATATATATATAAATTCTAAATTATCTTAATTTCAGGGGAAACAAATTTTGTTTTTTTTTTGTTTTTATTCCTCACCACAAGATTTCACATCTAAATCTTACTGTAGCTTTTCCAAATACTCCCATTGTTTAAAAACAAAGAACTTTATATTGGAAAAATGGTAAACTTTTTTGTCCTTATCCACTTGAAGTTTTATTTTAAAACAAATAACAGAATTTAATAAGAAGCTGATTTATTCTATCCCTACTTTCCCCTTCTCCCCATTATATTTCTTTATTCTTGAGTTACTTTTTTGTTGTTTTAAGAAAATTGAGGATGCAAACTTTGTTATAGGAACCTCAGTCAAATTGTAGGGTAATGGTGATATGAAAAATAACTGATTCATAAAATTATCAGAAGGGGAATTTTTCAAGTTTATTAAACAGAAAAAGGACAGTTGGTTTGGTTTAGTCATCAAAATAAATTGTGACCTACTGATTTCCAAGACCTATATTGTGCTCAGATTTTCCATTGGAAATGAAACATTCCGCTGTCCCTTTTTACTGTTTAACTTAAGCTGCAGTGAACACTAGGAGAATGGCCCTGTGGCTGAGCTGCTTATTTTTTTTTTTTTTAATCTATTCATTTTATACTTTCAGACAGATTTTTCCCTGGGGTGAAACAAAGGTTAACTGAAATTTCCTCTGTTGTATACCTGAACGAATCAGCAGTTTGAGAAGGAAATCACATTGATGGGCCAAGAGAGTGACAGGCTCTATTTAAAAAATTCCCCCGACTGTGTGGTAGACCAGCCATGCCATGAATTTAACTGTTCCTGTGGTCCCCATACTTGTACCCACCAAAAAAAAGAGAGAGAGAGAAAGCGACTTTGTTCTGCAAACGTAGCCCTAAGCTTTGAAAACCACGAGCCATTGAGTTTTGTGAATTCAAGTTAGAAAGCAACAGAGACCAAGACTCTAGGGGAACAATATCTGAAAGGGAGTACACAAAACAGGTGGAAACTGTTTAACTGTTTTCTCTGTGTGTATACAGATTTATGTGTGTTTATATACACACTCCAAAAAACCTATACCTTCTCATTTTATGTAGCTAGTCCTAATTATGTTCAAGCAATTATGTTTGTTAAGTTTTGAAATCTAAGTTTCTTTTTATATAAATATATATATATATAGCCTTTTCACTTCATTAAAGTATTTTGGTTTTAACAGGACATACATGTTTTGGAAATGAAAGTAAACACAATATATGTTTAAATGGTTTAAACAAAACTGGACCTTTACATTACCTCTGCAGGAGCTTTGCTTGTCAGAGCCAGCTCATGTATTTTGTATTTTTCCTGTTTAAGGGAAGCTGCTTTAAATATGAAAAGATGGTATCTTAAGTTGGATTAAACATCCTTAATTCATGTGTATTTAACCTCAGGACTTGTGAGCCTTGTTGAAAATCCCACTTTAACCCTGCCTAGTAGGCCTCAATAGTGCATACCGCATAGAGATTATATAAAAATAGTCATGGTCTTTCTGAGGTGGAGAGTAGTGTGTATTCCCAGGGGGCATGAACTGTGTGCGTTTCTAACAAATATTTCACGTATGTTGCTAATTCATATTTCTATTTACAAATTTAGGATTTAGTTTTAAAGATTTTATTATCAAAACTTTATTAAGTATATCAGTCTGTCTGGTGTGGATGGGAATTTATGGAGATTTTGTAAAACAATAGTATTCATAGAGAAAATAAGCCAGAGGGATTGGTTTCTGACAAGGACTTTGAACAAGTAGGTACCATTTGAGTTGGTTCCTGAGAGAAAAAAGTAAAAATTTATTTTAAAAGGTCGTTCAGGGGCTGGGTTCATGCTCACAAATGAGAAAATGGAGTTGAGAATTAAAATGATTAATACAAAATTATTCAGTATGTTTTGGAAGAACCTAGATTTTAATTCATATCTGATGTTTATATGCACAATAAACTGCTTCTCTTTTATTCTAAGATGGGTATTTTTAAAAGATCATTTCTTTCTTGTCAGTTATACCTCAGTAAATCTGGGGAAAGAATTTTTTTCTTTCCCTTTTTCTTCTGTTATTTCCTAACTTTTTCTTATCTCAGTGTTTTCTATTCCTTATCTTTTCTTCTTCCTCTCTTTATTTTTCAGTATTGATCATACTGCAAGTAAATTGTGGCATTATAAGTTTAGAGCAGATTCTGGGGGAGGATCTGTTCAGATATTCCTTCCATTTGGCCTATAAAAGGCAACATTGTTCTTTTTGGCTGTAATTTTTTAAAAATCAAAATCATTCATAGCTAGTTGAGCAAGCTATGAATCAATCAGAGATACTCATTAGTTGATGCTTACATGTAAATAGAAGTAAGAGCTAACCAATGCCATGGATAGATCTCAGTTAGTTTTTAAAGATCAATAAAACAGTTGACATCTTTTTTTAGGGATCACTTGGTTTTTACAATTTTACTCATCAAATAATATTTATTGACTTTCTACTATATGCCAGACACCATTAGGACTATAGAGGTACAAGTGGTACAGTGAGAAGGAAATGGATCCCGTCCCATTGTTAGACCACAACTGGAAAGTTGGGACATTATTTTTATCAAATTTCATAAAGGACCAGCATTGTTCTTCAGATAATAGCATTATTCCTTTCAGAATATAGTCCTATATTAAAAAGTGGAAGAGTGCAAGTTGTTTTCACATTGATTGCTATGTGCTACATGATAAAATGATAATAATGTAGAGATTTTGGTAACAATTTTATTACTAAATAAACCAGAGACTCATCATAAAAATAATTTAGGGGATGATAAGAGCATGTTGGTTAAAAGTTTGGTTTAGAAGTGAGCCTCTGGTCTGCCACTTACAAGTTTTGTGGCACTAGACAAATTATTTAAAAACTTACATAAACCTCACCTTTTTTCATCTGTGTAATGAAAATAATAATAGCTGCCTCTATTAAGATTGTTGTGAGCGTTAAATTAGAAAAAATATATGTAAAAATGCTTAATACAGTACCTAGCATAGAATAAGCTCTTTATGTATTAGCTGTTCTTATGTTCTATATTTTTATTGGAATATAATTTCTTTACAATATTGTGTTAGTTTCTACTGTACAATGTCGTCAATCAGCTATATGTATACATATATTCCTCTCCCTCTTGAGCCTCCTTCCCACACCACTATTCCACCCCTCCAGGTCGTCACAGAACACTGTGCCTTTCTGTGTTTTTTAAAAAGGATCTAGATTTTCATTCTCTGGAAGGGTCTGGTAGTGGGAATTCGGATAGGAACATTCTTTATGTATTGTGTATGTTTTCTTTGTTGGAGATAATGTACATTAGCATTTCCTCAAAACTCAAGATGAGCATTTGTTTTCAAGTATTATCTATCCTGAAAAAAATGGGGAATAAAAGTATTGACAACTGAAATGGGTTTTTAAATTTTGTTTTCTTTTGAATTCAGAGTTTTTTGTAATAATATATACATAATTATATTTCTGTAACTTCTTGCTGTTCTCCAGCCATCTCAGCTATGAGTAATAGTTATTGTAGGTCAATTGGTGAATATTTGTGCTTTGGATTTAAAGACAATTCTGTCAGTAATCTTTCTGAAGCCAAATCGAAACTTGGATAGCTTATGGGGCTTGTATTCCATGTGATACCCAAACTCTCCCCTGCATACTGAGTCACCTGGTGTCATTAGACAGTAAAAGTTTTAAAATAAGTTATCATGTTTTAGATGAGTACTTGATAGTCAGACTGCTCAAAGAGTTATCTCTGTTTACTGCCTCCAGTCTCTCTCCTCCATTTCTCTTCAGTTCAGTAGAATTTTTGCCTCACTGCTTCATTCAAACTTCTCTTATCAAGATGACCAATAATTTGCTAATAATTACAAGAGTCAGCTCTCCACCTTTCTCTGACCCTGTTCTATCATGGCATTCCCCATAATTGACAGCACCTCTTCTCAGATATATTTTCTTTAGCTGGCTTACAGGGCATTTACCCTTCCTCCCAACAGGTTTCCTCCATCTCACTGATTACTGCTTCTAAATCCTTTCTCCTTTTTTCTTCTTTTCCTATACTCATTCCCTTAGTGCAGTCACCCAGTCCTGTCTCCATGCCACAATCATCTAGTTTATATTTCCAGTTCAGGTCTATCTCTTAAACTTAAGACTGCTATATCCAGTAGCCTGTTCAGTATTTTAGTTTGGATGTTTAATAAGTATCACAAATCCAATCTGTTCAAAATGAAATTCATCTTTCCTCCTAAGCATCTTCATCTACAGGTTTTCGTTGCGTCAACTGTACCCTTTTAGTTGCTCAGATCAAAAAAGTAGGAGTTGTCCTTGGCTCTGGACTTTGCTTATGTTTGCATCCAGATCATTAGGAAATCTCATTGACTCTGCCTTCAGATGTATTCAGAATTCCTTCACTTCTCGGCACATCTTATGCTGCCATCCTGGTCAGAGGTATCGTCATTACTTGGCTAAATTATTGCAGTCGCCACCTAATTGGCCACCCTCCTTCTTTACGTGCCGTCATTTTTTAATCTTAACAAAATGATTCTTTAAACTGTCAGTCAGATCATATCATTCCTCTGCTCAAAATCCTCCATTGACTTCCCATGTCACTTAGGATAAAAGCAAGTATCTTCATAAAGCCTGCAAGGCCCTTCATAAGCTGGCAACCCTGTACTTCTCTGACCTCACCTCCCCCTCCTTTACTGCTCTAACCACACTGGCCCCCCTGCTGTTCATCAACCACCACCAAGAATATACTTGCTTTAAGGACTGCTTTGTCTGTTCCTACTGCCTGGGATATCCCAGAATTGAATGACTAATTCCCTGGTCTCCTTTCTTTTAAGTTTTTGCTTAAATGTCAATGAGGTCTATTCTGTCCACCTTACATAAAATTATAATTTATATCCAATACTACCAATTCCCATTACCATTCTCTACTTTTTCTTTTTTCAAAAGCATTTATTACCAACATACATCATTTACTTATTTGTCATGTTTGTTGTTTATTGTCTCTCTACCCTAGAGAGACACTAGAATTTAAGTTTTATGTGGGCAGCAATCTCTGTTTTGTTTATTTAGCTCAAGGACCAGAATGGTGCCTCAGTATGGCAGTAATTCAGTATTTATTGAATGAATAATGTTTATTATTGTAAGAGTTGAGAATAATGTTTAGTTTAACCCTCAGTATACCATCAAGTTCGTTAGACCTGGTTTTTGTTTGTTTGTTTTGTGAGCATTTTTAACTATTTCTAAGAAGGTATATTTCATGACTTTTATTCTTTCTTAGAGGCCTTCCAGAGAACAGAGAAAAAATTTACTTTTCTTAATAGAATAAAACTCTATCTCAGAATTACTAAATGGGTCCATTGGTTGTTTTTGTAAATCTAAGATACATCATAGAATCCTAGTGATCTTATTTTTGGCATATCTTAAAGCATTTTACTATTTCATCATTCTAAGAATAATTTTATCATACTCATCAATTATTCCAACTATGCATTTAAAACAAAAGTTAAACTAATTAAAACAGCAGAATGAGGGAATTGCCTAGAATGATTATGTGATAGTGAAATAAATCTTCACTGTTTGATCATCCTTCAGTTTCCTTATTTTGATGACCAGAGTACTGCATTATCTTTCATGAATGTATAAAAGAAGTCTGAAGTCACCTTTCTTTTTTATAGCGTTCATTGAACAAAGTTAAAAATCTAGAATTTCACATTTTTCTGCCCAAACTGGCAAATAAAGAAAATTAACAGAAAAAGACATTTCACAGTTATCAGAGGAGTCAGAACGTGAATGTGAAGAGACAGGTTGTAGTATCTAGACCTTAATAACGTCGTGAACTTGACCTTTCAAGTGCAGAAAGGAAATAGGGTATTCTCATCTAGTCATTCAAACAACAGAAAGTTCTTTGCCACCCAGTATTTTATGACAAGAATCTGTACCATCCAGCTTTGATAAGGGGATGTGTGGCAGTATTATTTCACATTTTATGATACTTGTGTACCAAAATTCACTTGATATGGTTTGTTTCAAATGGACAGATGCTGAAGGCAGGTGTGTATGCAGGGATGATTGGAAGGAAATAGATAATATGGAAGTGAAAAAATTAACTGGATTGGTCATTCTAATTGGTATTTATCAATTAGATAAACAAATCAAAAAGTAAAAATATTTTGTAATTATGGAGCAAAGAAGAGACATATTTGAAATCTGGTGTTAATTATTTACAAAATGGTTGTGCTGGTCAGTGCTCGACAACTGACTAGCAGTTTAATTGTATTCCAGGGTATTATCCATTTCAGGTATATTTAACTTCAAAAATAGGAATATATAAAATAATAATTTGGATTTTCATGTTTAAATTCTTCTTAAGATTTCTGATATTGTTTTTCATTATCACTTTATATTTGTGAAATGACTTCAATTATTAAAGAATCTGCTGGACCCAGATGATTAATGTTAATAACTGTTTTCCTTGTGTGTGCGTGCTAAGTTGCTTCAGTCGTGTCTGACTCTTTGCAACTCTATGGGCTGTAGCCTGCAAGGCTCCTCTGTCCATGGGATTCTCCAGGCAAGAATATTGGAGTGGGTTGCCATGCCCTCCTCCAGGGAATCTTCCCAACCCAAGGATCAAACCCATGTCTCTTACATCTCCTGTATTAGCAGATTGGTTTTTTACCACTAGTGAGACTCTGAGCCACCCGGGAAGCCCATAATACTGGAGATGTTGAAGATAATTAACTGCCCTAATACTGGAGATATGAAGATAGCTAAATATTTACCCAGTAGAGAGATGAGGTGCTAGTGGCTGGCATGGTAGTAAGTAGACTTTTCAGACTATGTAATTGAAACAACTAGGCTAGTATTAAACAGGAAAATTAAAGAATTGTATAAGAGGAGAAACAATATATCACTGGTGGTGGTGGTGGTATTTAGTCATTAAATCATGTCCATCTCTTTTCTGACCCCATGGACTGTGGTCTGCCAGGCTCCTCTGTCCATGTAATTTCCCAAGCAAGAATACTGGAGTGAGTTGCCATTTCCTTCTCCACAGGATCTTCCCAACCCAGGGATTGAACCCACATTTCCTGTACTGGCAGGTGGATTCTTTACCACTGAGCCACCAGGGAAGCCCAATGTACTACTGTATAGCCATAAACTGAATATTGACCCGAGAGGGGAGATGGAGGAAAAAGAAATTCAGATAGATTGTTATTAGAAAGCTGAATCCTCGTTTACTTTATTAGAAATTTAGATATTAATGCATGAAATAGATAAATCCATAAATATCAGGATGAACATTATTTAGAAGTATACAGGTAAATATCAAAAGAAATAGAACTGCCTCTGAGGAGTGGGCTCAGCACTTTCCTCTCAACACTGGAGAGAACTGCTGTTTTTTTCTTTTACACTTTTTTAGTATTATTGGAGTTTTTAAAACCATGTGCATGTATTTCTTGATAAAAATTAGCAATAAAATGGGAAATTACATATTTAAAGAGAAAGCTTAGCTGATATGTATCATCTGAAGTTGAAGGCACAGGGACAGTACAACAATCCTAGATCTGAGGTGGTAAACGTATGGTGATAACTGGAAGAAAACTGGAATATTGGCTTAGAAAGACATTGTAAAGGAATATGCTGTAGAATCTAAAACCTGGCCTGATTGGCTAACAGGATGAAACATTGGCTTAAGATGAAAATAAACCTACATTTTGAGTCATTAACAACAGCAGGGAGGCATTTTGAGCCAGTTTCAAGTGAGGTTGTAAAAATGAGTTTTGCTTTGGATATGTTTTATTTGCAATGACTGTAATATAAACAATTACAAATATAAGCCTGGACATATTTGGTCTTAAGGTCTAGAAAGAGATTTGAAGAATATGTCAGCCCCAAAATAATAAAAATGAATTGTTTTGAAGTGACTTACTTCACCAAGGAGAGAGTGAAGAGACAATCAGACATTGAAAACCATACATGTGCTCACATACAGAATTAACGATAGGTAAAGAAAAAGGATTTGGGAAGTAGAGAAAGAAGTGTTAAATAGAAGGATGGCTGAAAGAATATAGCTTCCAGATTGGTATTAAAATTTTACCAGTGGGTTGATACCAAATTTATATAGCCTTTAAATCTTTTCTACAAACCTATAATAGCTTTTAAAAAGTAGCCTCTTTATTAAATTTGAATGTTGTGTGCTTGTCATATTACAAATGTTTCAAGTGTCCATATTGTATATTTTGCCTTTTGGACAGAAAAGGGTGAAAGTTAGGAATAGGCGCCATATTAATAAAAGAACAAAAAACAACTTGCATATTCCGACTATGTTTACAGTTTCTGTTGATAGTTTTTCTTTTTCTGTTCTTGTTACTTAGTGTAATTTGAGGCGTCCTTTATTTCTAAACAAGTATTTCTTAAACAGGTGGTTTATTGACCAAATCCTTGGGAGTGGCAAGAATGAGGGTGAGAGAGAATTCTGTGTGTGTGTGTGTGTCTGTCTGTCTGTCTGTCTGTCTGTATCTTTGGGGATACGCAAAAGCCTTTATATGACTGGTATGCTTTGCAAGAGCTCTGTGCTCATAAGCACCTGTATTTATTTCCTCTTTCTTCTTCCTCCTCTACCTCTAAAAAAAGAAAAGCTAAATCCTCATTTATTACTCACACACACTTAAAAATATAAAATTTCTGGTAAATTTAATTTGATTTAAAATAAGATGAACAATTGATGCCTAACTTGCAAATTCTTCTACTAAAATTTATTTTATTTAAACGATTGCCAGTTATACAATGCAAAAATTTAATGACGAAATGGTTTTGTGACCAGTGTTAAATGGAAAAGTATAAATAAGAGAAAACTAAGACAGAAATAAAGAGCAGTTTGAGAAGAATGCTTGTGAATAAAGTGGCTCAACCCTCAGGGGATTAGCATGTGGCATTGTGTGTATTTCAAAAGTTTCCGTTGAAATAACAGATGCTACTGATGAAGCTGGGAATAGTAACTTCATTTGTGGCTGGTTCGGTTGCTTATTAAAAGTGAGAAGATCCCAGGGGGAAATCTGGCATAGTAGAGTTAGACTCAGGAAAGGATATAACATAAATATATTGCAGCTTTATCTCTGTAATCTTTAATCCATGAATACTGGGTAGGTACAGGCAAGATTATCAATAAATGTCTGATTATCTTACATTATATGTGGATCCTGTGTTTGCCAAGTAATTTTATTTGATAACAGTGATTTTTTTTTAATTTCTTTTGTAGTTTCTAGAGTTGCTTGCTACAGAAATTCCAGGTTTTTTCCTTAGTCATTGACAATTTATCCTATGAGCTTTTATATGTATACAGTGAGAATCTATATAATTATCTATTGGCTTATGTACTCCAGAACAGTATTTACTGACATAAGTGTACATATGAATGTTTCCTTTTTCTTTTAAATTTTTTCCTAATGTAATTCAAAGTATGCAAGATGTTGTGCTGATAACTGGGTAAACAGATACAACTTATGACTTTGTGAGGGAAATGAAATATTTTTTAATGCAAAATGTTCTCAGTAGCCTAAGAGATACAAATAACCTGCTTTTGACTCTAAAAGAGAGAAGATAATTCTACAGAATGAATTCAAAAGAAGAAATGCTATTTAGGTGATTCATTCAATAAACATGAGTACCTATGATAAATACACAATCATGCTTTGATGTGTGGAAGATAAGAAGCTAGAATGCTAAGGTTAAATCCAGAATGTTACAAATTTGAGAATGATCATTTCTGCTTTTGAGGGGTTATCAGGGCAACATCAGTGGATGAGGTAACACGTGATTCAAGGCTTGAAGACCAGGTCCCCCAGTTCCAAGTGGTTGAGATTGGAGTTGGCTTGAGTTTCAAGGAATACATGTATAAGCAAAGTTGCAGAGAACACGAAGACACTTTAGGGAAATTACTAGGCATAGATGGAGCACAGGAGTTGAGAAGGTGAAGTCAAAGAAATAGATGAGGGCCAGACCTCTCAGAAGGCACTGTGTGGCTCACAGGAGTTTTACATTGATTTTGCAGGCATTGAGGGATCATTCAGGGCATAATGTTTTCACATTTATATTCTAGAAACATTATTTCATTCACAGTATATACAGATGTCAAATTATTATATTTCTGAAACTAATTTATATCAGTTATACCTGGGGTGGAGGTAGAGGTGGGGGGGACTCCCTTAAAAAAGAAACAGTATTCTGTTAAGAAGGGAAGGCAGAATGGGTTGTGGTACTAGGGATAGAAATTCTAGGTGAGAAATTAAGTGTCTCTGGGTCAACCTAATGGCACTGAAGTTATTATGAATAGATTTGGTGAGCAGCTTTTGAAAGGTGAGAGAGAAGAGCTGAGGTTTTGATTTGGAAAATAAACTAAGTTATTGAGAATTTACAAGGAGGAAAAAAGTAGGATTATTTGTTTTTAAGAGAGAAACTCAAGGAATAGGGATAAGGTAGAGAATTTATTTTTAGTGATTATGATTTTGAGTTGCCTTACTATGTAAGAGGTCTAATCCAAATATCCCATAGACCAGGAGCTCAAGGAAAGATTCGATCTAGAAATACAAATTTAGTGGTTCTCTCAGTGGGCATGTGTGACATAACCTGGAACAAAGAATATAATATACTAAGTGGCCAGTGAAGGAAGAAGAAGCTATTAAGGGGAAGAAGAACTAGGAAAGTAGGTTGTGCTATAAGCCAAAAAATTGTTAACTGCTCACAGAGGTCAAATGAGAAAAGTGCTGAATACAGAACTGAGCTGTCATATTCAGAGGTTATTATCACAGGGGTTCCCTGGCAATCCAGTGGTCAGGACTCAGCTCTTACTATCAAGGGCCCAAGTGCGACCCTTGGTTGGGGAAATTAGATCCCACAAGAAAGGAAGGAAGGAAGAAAGAGAGAGATTGTGCTGGCTTTGAAGTTGCAGACAGCCTGTAGAAGCTGGTGAAGGCCAGGAAATGGATTTTCCCCAGCCTCTGGAAGGAAAGCAGCCCTGCACGAAAAAAGAACTTCTAGTCATGGAAATTGGGCTGGGTTAGGTGGAAAACTGAGCAAAGGAGGAGATGATGTTGAAGATCAAGGGAATAAAATGACCAAAAGTACAGAGAAGGGAAAGTACTGGGAATGTTAAATTACAAAAAGTAAGACCTTTTAGTTGAAAATATTAGGTATGTAAAACCGGAGTGTGGGCAGTAGATTAGAAATGTAATGTTGTTGATTTGTCTTTTGTGCTGTAACTACCAAATTACGTAACCTCAATTTTGTCTTCTTTTTGTTTTGTGGTTTGTTTGTTTTAAACATTTCAACGTGTAAGGATTTGTTAAAGTAGGAGTTAATAAAATTTCTTCCAGAGATCACCAAAGATTATAGATTTCAGTTCAGCATATCCAGTTGAATAAACGCCATGTCATATGAGTCATAGTCTGGGCTGTGTACTTCAAGGGAGAAAAGGTGTTGAGAAGGCCCAAAATCTTGGTTCCTTAGGGATTGCAGGTACATAGCAACCATTGTTTCTTTTTTCCCAGCTCCCATCTGTGAACCTGTCTGTAGACTCACAGATATTTGGAGAAAAACAGTTGCTAGAGAATTTAAATACTTAGTATTGTATGATGACTGTTTTGATGATGCAGTCATCATAAGGTAATTAATTGATAACTGGTGGAATTCGGTATTTCTCGTTAAATAATACACATCCCAAATATAGAGGACTCTCAGTCTGTTTGGGGGCTTTCCTGGTGGCTCAGGTGGTAAAGAATCTGCCTGCCAATGCAGGAGCCTCAAGTTCGATCCCTGGGTCAAAAAGGTCCTCAGGAGAAGGGAATGGCAACCCACTACAGCCTGAAGAATTCCGTGGACAGGGAAACCTGGAGGGCTACAATTCTTCAGGTCGGCAAAGAGTCAGACACGACTGAGTGACTTCCACGTCAATCTTTTTAAAGACTTGATGTTAATTAAATCATCCTGTATTTTTAAAAATGAGATGATTGTGGTTGTTTACTGAACACAGTAATGCTTTTTGGATTCTTTAGCCCAGAGATACATGATAAGTTCCTTGAAGGCAAGCACTATGTCTTAGTCATCTTTCTGTCTCCTACATTGTCTTTTACATGAGAAATTTTCAGTGAATATATGTTCAGAATTAACTTGACACTACATTAAATGAAAACATTTTACACTTTGAGGAAAGTTGCATTTTACATTCTTAAATAATTAATAGTGGCAGAGTAAGTTTTTATATCTTCTTTGCTGAATATTAAATTCAGGTCCACTGTTTGCAGAGAAAATCATAAACATATACCTTTTCACTGAAATGTAATGTGACTTAAAATTTTAAATGTTAGAAATTAGGATTTCTAGACTTTTTAATGTAAGGCACCTTGGGGTTCCATATAAGAAGGGGCTATAGGGTATTAGACTCAAGGGAAGATTTTTCTTAGTACCTGGCTCCTGCACTGAAAATAACCAACTGGATATGCTGAACTGAAATCTTTAGTAATCTTTGGGAAAACATTTTGCCAACTCCTACTTTAACAAATCTTAACTTTGGTGAAAAAAAGAAAAGAGAGAGAGAGAGAGAGAACCAGCTCTATAATTGTGGCTGCTTCCTCAGCACAGAAATAATCTTCACTTATTCCCACCCATCAGAATTTAGGCAGGCTAGGTATAATTGAAGTGAAGCATGAATTGGCTTTACTCCTCAGAAATTTAACCCAAACTCTTCCTTAGATCCTTTGAAAACTTGAGTGTAGTTTTATGGGTAAAAATAGCTGCATTAGCACTACATATCACAAAAGCAGCAATTGCTCTTTTTTGTAGCAAGCACACATTTAAAAAATGAATATTTATGTGACCATACTTACAGGATTGTTCTGAAGGTATAATATGTATTTAAAACAATTTACAGACAGTGAGTCACCATCCCCATATAAATAGGTAAGATGTTTATGCATGAGAGAAGAAGAGAGAAGGAAGGAGAGAAAGGAGGGAGGGAAGAATAAAGATAGCAGAATAGTTCCAGAAATAGAAAATGTGTAAAATGTGTAAGGTTATGGGTTCACTTTTCTTTGGGGTTTGCCTTTTTGTTTTGAAGGTTATTTCAGAAGACAGGAAATACAAAAGCACCCTGTAATGCTGTTGGACTGTCTCTACTTTCAAGAGTACTACTCTGGCAGAAAGAGACCTGTTGTACTGTTTCTTGGAGCGCTCCACACAGTAGAAAGTCAAGACTTTTAAAGTTAAACTAAAGAAGGAAGGACATAGAAAATTTCTTATTTGGAAAAATAGATTTAACATTCATAAGTCCTCATATGTGTTAAAGGTGAAAATGAAATGAACAGCTTCCTATAAGTAATAATATTTTAATGCTCAATATTTGTATGTATAAAAAGGTGTAAATTCTTAGTAAAGGAATTATCGCCACCCTTTGTTCCAGGCTTCCCAGGTAACAGATGATAAAGTGTCTGCCTGCAGTGTGTGAGACCCGGGTTCAATCCCTGGGTCGGGAAGACCCCCTGGAGAAAGAAATGGCAACCTGCTCCAGTACTCTTGCCTGGAAAATTCCATGGATGGAGGAGCCTGGTAGGCTACAGTCCATGGGGTCACAAAGAGTCGGACACAACTGAGCAACTTCACTGCACTTTGTTCCAGTCACACTGTATTGTTTCCTATATCCTTTTACCTCTTTCATTATGTTGCTTGTGCCTTTCCTTCTTATTCGTGTCCTTCATCACCTGTTAAAATCCTACTTGAGATGTTTGCTTCCAGCCATATTTTGTTAACTTACACCAGACTTGCCCTCCTGGCAAGAGATGATGAAATTTAGCAGACAAGGACTTTAAAACAGACATTATAAGTATGCGGAGGTTTAAAGGGAAAGAGGCATATAATAAGAGAAATGGAAGATATAAAAATAAAGCAAAGGAAAATTACAGAGCTGAAATATATAATGCTGCTGCTGCTAAGTTGCTTCAGTTGTGTCCGACTCTGTGTGACCCCATAGACAGCAGCCCACCAGGCTTCCCCGTCCCTGGGATTCTCCAGGCAAGAACACTGGAGTGGGTTGCCACTTCCTTCTCCAGTGCGTGAAAGTGAAGTTGCTCAGTTGTGTCCAGCTCTTTGCAACCCCATGGACTACAGCCCACCAGGCTCCACTGTCCATGGGATTTTCCAGGCAAGAGTACTGGAGTGGGTCACCATTGCCTTCTCTGAAAATATATAATAGTTGAAACAAAAAAATGAAATGAAAAATTTTAGTGGTTTGACTTAACTACAGATAAATTAACACATTTTCAGACATTGAACAACAGACAGTACGGGACCATGATTCTTGAGAATGTGGAAATGAATGATATATGCCTTACAATCAACCCGCATTGTGATACTAAGAAAGGGAACCCAGGCATAGTGGCCATCTCATTAAGAGAAGACAGAAATCAGAGTTCAGAGAGGCTAAAGAAGCTGTAATTTGTGGAGAAGAGTACTGGAGACTGGGATTCCTAGAACTTAGCAAACAATTCCCAGAACTTACCTGAGTTCTTACTTGCCATATTGAACAGTATTGAACACCCGAGACATTCAATAGAGACCCCAGAAGATACATCTTAGTAGTAGGGCTTCAGTTCAGTTCAGTCGCTCAGTCGTGTCTGACTCTGCGACTCCATGGACTTTAGCACGCCAGGCTTCCATGTCCATCACCAACTCCCAGAGCTAACTCAAACTCTAACCCTAAGTAAAGGCTTCTCTGGACCACCCTAGCAAAGCTTTGAAATTCTCAAAAGGATCACCTGATCTGGAGATTGCTTAACTGCTTGTCAGAACAGAATCTCACACTTTTAAAGTACGAAAACAAAATCAAGACACTCAACAGTGTACCTTAGTAGCATCCGTGACGGGCGGGGTGGGGTGGGGGGTAGGAATTACTAGGCATTAAGAAAGCAGGAAAATGTCACTCATAACCAGGAGAAAAATCAGTCAAGTGATACAAACCTAGAAGTGACAGAGAATATGAAATTAGCAGCAGGGACTTTAAAACAGCTGTTAAAAATGTACTCTGAAATTTAAAGGAAGAGAGAAATGTAATAAGAGAAATGAAAGGTATTAAAAAGAAAGAAACAAATGGAACTTCTAGAACTGAAATACATATTTGAGATTAAAAATTTACTGGGTGGGCGTAAGTACAAATTAGATTATTCAAAGGAAAAGAGCAAGAGACTATTACAGACAACTTAAAGCCAATAATTTCAGCAATTTAGAAGTAATAGAAAAATTTTTCGAAAGTCACAGATTATCAAAACTGGCCCAAGAAGAAACTGAAAATGTGAATGGCTCCATATCTACTAAAAAGAAAAGTAGAATTACTCTTTTGAAACCTTCTACAAGTAAAATTCTTGACTCACAAACAAGGAAAACTCCAGCCTAGATGACTTCAGTGGTGAATTCTAGCAGATATATAAGGAAAAAATAATACCAACTCTTCCCAACACTTCTGAACTCTTGTGAGGCTAGTTTTATACCAATATCAAAACCAGACATTTTAAGAAAAGTGAAACTCAATATCCTTCATGAACACAGATGTAAAAATTCTTAATAAAATAATAGCAAATTGAATTCTGCAATACATTTTAAAGAATAATACATCCTAACCAAGTGCAGTTAATTCCAGAGTACAAGATTGGTTTAATATTTGAAAATGAAGTCACTGTAGTATTAAGAGAAAGAGAGGAAAAGCCATGGGCTATCTCAGTTGATGCAGATAAGGTACTGATAGATTTCAGCACACATTCATATTAAAAACCCATGAAACTAGGAATAGAAAGGAATTTCCTAAACCTGTTTTGAAGGATCTACAGCAAAACAGAAAGCTTGATTATGAAAAAATATATTTTTCCCTATAGTTGGGAAGAAAGCAGAGATTATTTCCTGTCACCACTGATATTGAGTATCATAATGGAGGTCCTGTATAATAAAGTGAGGTAGAGAAAAGAAACAAAAGGTGTGCAGGTCAGAAAAGAGGCAACAAAACTGTTTTTATTCACAGTATTCATCAGTGAATCCATTAAAATAATGAATACTACTTCACACCCATTCTAAGGTTAAAATTTTAAAGACTTTGACAGTTTCAAAACTGGTACAACCACTATGGAGAACATGATGGAGATTCCTAATAGAAACTAAAAATAGAACTACCATATGATCCAGCAATCCTACTGCTGGGCATACATCCAGGAAAAAACAATTCAAAAGGTTACATGTACCTCAGATGTTCATTGGAACACTGTTTACAATAGCCAAGACATGAAAGCAAGCAAAATGTCCTTCGACAGATGGATGGGTAAAGAAGATATGGTACATATATACAATGGAATATTACTCAACCATAAAAACGAATGAAATAATGCCATTTGCAGTGACATGGATGGACCTAGAGATTATCATACTAAGTGAAGCAAGTCAGACAAAGACAAATAAATATAGGATATCACTTATTGTGAAATCTTAAAAAAATGATACAAATGAGCTTATATACAAAACAGAAGGAATCACAGCTGTAGAAAACAAATTAATGGTTACCAAGGAGGACAGTGGAGGGAAGGATAATTTGGGAGATTGGGATTGAGGTATACAGACACTATATAAAGTAGGTAACTAATAAAGACTTACTGTATAGCACAGGAAACTCAGTACTCTGTAATCTGTATAGGAAAAGGATCTAAAAAAGAGGAGATAAATACACATAAGTGATTATTCACTTTGCTGTGCAACAGAAATCAACGCAGCTTTGTAAGTCAGTTCAGTTCTGTTGCTCAGTTGTGTCCGACTCTTTGCGACCCTGTAGACAACAGCATGCCAGGCTTCCCTGTCCATTACCAACTCCCAGAGCTTGCTCAAACTCATGTCCATCAAGTCAGTAATGCCATCCAACCATCTCATCCTCTGTCATCCCCTTCTCCTCCCACCTTCAATCTTTCCCATCATCAGGGTCTTTTCCAGTGAGTCAGTTCGAATCAGATGGCCAAAGTATTGGAGTTTCAGCTTCAGCATCAGTCCTTCCAATGACTATTCAGGACTGATTTCCTTTAGGATGGACTGGTTTGATCTCCTTGCAGTCCAAGGGACTCTCAAGAGTCTTCTCCAACACCACAGTTCAAAAGCATCAATTCTTCAGGACTCAGCTTGTAACTAGGTTACAAGCTCTTACTCATTTTTGTTTACCCTATAGCACCTTGCTTATTGTAACCTTGCTTACATGTTTGTTAAACTGAGCTAATTTAATGCAAAGACAGAGTTACCAGCTATCGCTTTCATTATAATTCTAAAGTCTGAAAAGAATCATAGTCCTGGATCTTAGCAAGACAAGGCTAACAGGTAGGTAAGAGTCGAAATTAGGCATCTTTAGGACAGTCCTCCTTTTACACTTGAGGGCAATCCCATTTTATATTCTGTGGTGGTGGAGTACACACAGAGAAGATGGGTGCTCCTCGGCCCTGTGGGACATTGTCTTTAAGGCACGACACTGAGTTGGTTGCAGAAGTCTGGAGGATTTAGGTTATGTAGACTTAAGTAATAGTGTATTTGATTCCAGTAATGAATGAAAAGTTGATAGAATCACAGAAGCTCCGTGCTAGAAGTTACCATAGATACCACTTAATCCAATTCATTATTAAACAGACCCAGAGAGGATAAATAACCTGCACTTTGGCACATAACAAATAAGAGATAGGGTTAAGACTGGAACCCAGGTTTCTGACAAAATTTGTACCAAAAATTTAATGAAGTGGAGAATAGCTGCTTGTGGAAGTTCTAATGAGTTGCCCTTAGAAAAAGCTTCCATTAGGTTTGTATTTGAGGTTGAGAAGCAAACAGGATAGGAATAAGAGTAAGCTATCATTACCAGGATAGAATCAAAACTGAACCATGAGTAGGGCCAAGAGTTGACTTGTATGTTCCTGGTGATATCTTTACTTCATTTACCACCAAGAAGTCTGATTTCATTTGTAACTTAGGCATTTTGTGTACTTGTTGACAAATTTTGTACAGTAAGAATATTCTGTAGCTTGTTGAGGAGGAGTTAGTATATAACCTAGATATTTTTGAATTCCATGGGTATGTTAAAACTAAATGGAGCTGATCTCTCTCATAAACCTTCCCTTTTTTCAATATTCTCTCTTCATGTGTAAATTTTTTGGGATTTGGGGCTGATGAACAGTTGCTATTTTGCATTTACTTGATTTAGGAGTTCATTTTTTTAAGGACAGTATTAAGTCAGTTTTGTAATAGTGATTTTTAATGGTCATTTTGAGTTTTTATGATGAAGGACATTGAGGTACAAAGTGCAGCTTTGAAAGTTACAGCAGAGCATGCTCCTTAGATGCATCCTTTGAATGAAAGAATAATAGCATGGATGGTGATTATGAAGGAGTAGAAGCTGAGGCTATTTAATGTATTCTCCACTCTTAGTATATGGATGCTGCCTCGAAATTTTATTAAGGAAATAATCATCAGCACAGCATCTTTGCCCTCCTATGGATTGGTCTTTTTGTAAAGCAGCCTCTTGGTTTTCTTAGTAAAAGTATTTTATTTTAAAATATATGTCTAGACACTTACTCCTAGTAGTCCTGGGAAAATGTAGGTTACTTCATGTCTCTTCATTCAGAATTCCTTTCAAAGAAGAGTCAAGCTCAATTTGTTTGTTTTGAGATAGAGAAGGGTAGATAGGAGAAAGGAGGAAATCTTAACTTTGCTTTAGGGGGAGAAAAAAATCTTTCAGTCCCTTGTTGACACCTTAGCTTCTGCATTAGTCATATGTCCCTTCCTCCTTGGCCATGGGTGGACCAAGGAAATAGCAGCCATTTGCAAGTTTGTAAAGGGGCAGTGCAAGGAGAGGAAAACAGCTGATAAAGGTAGAGCTCCTCACCCTGCTAGGTTTTTACAGCTGTATTTTTAAACCAATCACTGGCTCCTAGATATTTGACCTCTCTTTTTTCACTGTTTTTGATGTTGTAAAATATAGCTAAATTCCTAGCTCTAATCATGAGATAATATTCAGAGTCCAACTTTTTAAAATGTCACAATGAAGGCCAACTACAATGAGAAGCTGGTGGACACAGTTAATACTGATATTGAAGGAAAAACCTTTCTTCTACCTACTTGGATCTGAATGGTGGGGAGGCCTGCGAATTAACTGACAGTAGAGAGAGTAACAGGAGAAAAGACCAAAGGTGGAAGCACTCGGTAATAAGTAACTTGCTGAAGGGTAAAAGTTTGTATACCAACTTAATAGAAGGGAGAATTTAGAGCTTCCGAAGATAGTATACCAACTTAATAGAAGGGAGAATTTAGAGCTTCTGAAGATAGAAGATTGTGATGTGCTTCTTTATACAATTTTGGATGAGTGTCCTGGTACCCAGGGTCAGTGATTTTCCTGCTTAGAGACCTCTGAGTTGGGGAAAGGGGCTGTGGCAGCTAGCTCATGAAACAGGCTTTAGTCAGATAAGGGGAGTTCAGATAAGATTTCTTTTTTGCACCTGCTATTGGATTTTTGGTCCCTTCAGATTTGCAGTATGATGTTCAAAGCATTTTCACATATCTCATCTGATGTGCACATCTCATCGATTTTTTAGGTATAATATACAGGGAAAATACTGTTACTCCCATTTCACAGGTAAGGAAACTGAGATTAAGAGAGGTTAAGTATTTTCAGAGCCACAGAAGTAGTAACAGAGTCAAGATGTTAAGGGCTTTACATTTCTCAATACACCTTTGTAGTTCAATATCAGTACTAACAAATTGAATAATTATTGTCAAACAAGGGCTTTAAAGGTGTTAAGATTGAGTAATATATTTTATTTGTTTTGTAGGAGAAGATGATGTGAACTGGTTCATCAGTGACAAAGATATTGAGGTAAAATCAAAGTTTTGAATAATAGATTAATAATTTCCTTTGATTTGTAGTTTCCTTTCACTTCATTGTGATGACTTAAACGTAGCAGCAGTCCAAGTATCCTGTAAGAAAAAGTTTAATTTTAGTTTATGGGTGGTTGAATGTTTCAGAAGCATGGTTAAGCCTTGATTTTCTCCAGTCAGTTAATTGCCATAATGATTTAGTCCCCTTTCCCTTTTGCTTCTTCTCTGCTATGATGAGTCCTCTTAGCCCATTTTGCCTGGTACCGCTAAAGATCAACACCGGAAATAACTGCTTCTTCAGTGTAAGGAAATGGTTAGTCTATATTTAGGATGTGGCAGGTGTTTGTCTTTCTCAATTATTAGCCTGAATTGTGACAGATGGCTAGAAAAGAGAATAATTTTATGATTTGGTATAAGGAAAATTTTAAGAGATAATTACATTGTGTCTCCTTTTGAGACCTACTTGGCTAATTCAGTAGGATAAGTGAAACATGAACTTTTTTCCAAAAATTAAACCAAACAAGATAAAAGCCTGGTTGACATTTAGTTTTCCCTCTTTAGATAGTCCATATGATATGTTTTGCTAATACTCTCTTGCATGATATTGGATTTTGGCTAGAATATGGGACATCTAGAATTGGATCAGTGTAGGAAGAATGGATCTTAAAAGGACTCTAGGGGGAGGACATTATCTTTTTCTCTCTTAGAAGTTAAAATCCAGTTTGTAGGGATTAACCCTGGGCTGTTCAAAAGAAAGAATGTATTTGATGGCTCTATGGTTTTATAACTTTGTAAAGGGCAAAATCATAAAAAATACCAACCTGTAACTAAAAATTTAAGCAAGCTTCTCATTCAGAAAAATGTGGTATACATTCAGATAAATGTCAGCTGTATCTTTGACTCTGAATGCCACTGTAATGTCTAAATGATACATCAGTGCCCTTACTAGACCTGAACTATAAGCAGAGAAAGATAAAAAAGAAATGGAATCATATGGAGAAGTGTAAAAGAATACAAGAGATGGGCAAACAAAAAGTAGAGTTGTCTTCATGGTAACCTTTAAAATTTTTCTAACTCTTTTAAGAACATAAAGTTCCCTGTTGCTAGCTTCTAAATTGAACAGGTTATGATGGTTAATTCTGTTGAACAGAGTGAAATAATTTTAATTCTTGATCTTTTTTTCCCTTAGGCACAGATAGGTAATAAAAGACCATCTGGAAGATGGACCCATCGATACTACACAGCCAACAAAAATGTTACCTGTAGAAATTGTGACAAATGTGGCCATTTGTCAAAAAACTGCCCCTTCCCACAAGTATGTGAAATAAATGTTTCTTTCCAAATTGTTAAAATAGTAGGGTTGGAACCCTTAATACTTTCGAATTCAAATGTTATGTAATATGTGGGTTACATTTCATGTTAAATGTTGGTGTAGGTCACAGCCTCAAGTAATGGTAAAGGATAATAAATCTACAGCCAGAATCAATTTCAGTATCCCATTAGTAGTTGTACAACCTTAGGCAAATCATTTCACCTTTTGTGCTTCTCTTTTCTTTCCTATAAAATGAGGAGGTTGAATCAGATTGATTCGTGAGACTCGTTTTTAGTTCTAAGTCTTCTGTATGACACAGCTTGTTTCATTGTGGGATAATTTTCATTGCTAGAAAATTATAATTTTAGGCATTTATAAATGTTTATCTATGTAAATTATGTTCAACAGATACATTAACCTTTGAAATAACACAGAACTCTTAGACATTTCTTGACACTTAATGAGCCCTTAACAAGTATTTCATCCCTTACCTACCTCTCCTTCCAAATGATCATCTTTCAGGTATTTGAGGTGACTCTCTTGTTTCCTCTTTTATTTTTGTTTCTTCAGGCAAAGCAACCTCTTTCTGTATCTTTCTCCTGTGACTTAGCTTCCAGATCCTGCTCATGCTACTTTCCATCTTAGATACATTCGACTCTGTCAGTGTTCTACAAAACAAGGCATAAGAATAGATGCCAGCTAATAGTATACATGCAGATTAAGCCTTTGTGGCAACCAAAGAATACAGGTGGCTTTTGTTAAGACTGACTTAAGATATTTTGTTCGATTTTATAATTGTTTGATTTGACCTTCATTGGGTTCCCAAATGGAAATAATTTTTTAAGCAATTATACTGAAAAAGAAGTATTCTATTTGAGACTGAAGTATTTTGCTAAAGAGATTTTTTTTGTTTGTCTGCCACGTAGAAAGTCCGCCCCTGCTGCCTCTGTTCCGAGAGAGGACACCTCCAGTATGCCTGTCCGGCCCGCTTTTGCTTAGGCTGTTCTTTGCCTATGTCTTCCACTCACAGATGTCTTGAAAGAGCTTCCTGGAGAAAACGCTGTGACCGATGTGATATGATAGGCCACTATGCTGATGTGAGTATCTAGCAAATAACTAATTTGTCAGGCTTTGGGGGCATCATGCCAATTTGTAACCATCTGCCAGCCTACTTAAAAGAATGTTTACTCTGCTCTGTGTATAATAATAGTCAGTGTCCCTTTGGCCACAGATCATGTAAATCAGTACTATAATATCTCAGGATAGGGATCCTACTGAATGGTTCATCCGGAAGCAGCATCAACAAAAACTGTAAACATGTGCTAGCCTCTTTGGCGTAATGTGTTTGCCAAAGTAAAGGTTCAAATTAAAGAGATATGCAATAAAAACCATGTAAAATTTGTGTACCTATTCATAGTTAGAATACATATATATAAATACTTAACAGTTGTATACAGAGGTCTGTATGAAGCCTGCTTATTGATAGCTCTTGATGGTACAATAGTCTCATGCAAGAAAGACAAGCCACCAACCCTTTAAATCTGTTTATCTTAGATCTTTCATTAGATTTAAAAAGACGGAAGTAACTTAGAAGATATTTCAACTACTTGTAGCACATTGAATTTTAGGACATTGTTATTTTAGATATCATTTTGTGTCATGTTATAAATGTCTGTGGGATTTTAGTCACAATTTCAGTCAGAAGGGCTATAGAATTAAGTATGTCCTCACAAAAAGTAGGAACCTTTTCCTTTAATTTGTTCTTCCCAAAGACATGATACAAAGCACAAATATTTTAAAAATTTTGCATATATTGAATTATGCCTAGAGCCTTTTGCTTAAAACATTAACATGACTGTCTGTTGGGATAAATGGTATATGTGTTTCTTATGTAAATAATATAACAGTTATTGATGGTAGTTTCTAAAGGGCTTTTATAAACAAAAATAAGGTCACTGTCTGGTAAGTTAATTTTTTTCCAGTTAATTCTTAATGAATATATCTCTGTATCAGTTCATAAAGGCTGTCTTTCTCATGGCTAACCTTTATTCCATTTTTACCAGTTACCCAGCTATTTCTCTACCAATACATTTAGATTTTTTGAAACAAATAGTGCTGCTGTAAACATCTTTTTACCATTTTTTTATATCTCTTCATTCATGTAAGAGTATTTCAATAAGTCGTATTCTAAATGGAATTGTATTATTAAAGGATATATACATTTATTGTTGTTCAGTCGCTAAGTTGTGTCCAACTCTTTGCGACCCCACGGACAGTAGCATGCCAGGCTTGTCTGTGCTCCACCATCTCCCGGAGTTTGCTTAAATTCATGTCCATTGAGTTGGTGATGCTATCTAACCATCTCATCCTCTTTCAGCTGCTTTTCCTCTTACCTTCACTCTTTCCGAGCATCAGGGTCTTTTCCAATAAATCAACTCTTCACATCAGGTGACCAAAGTATTGGAGCTTTAGCATAAGTCCATCCAGTGAATATTCAAGGTTGATTTCCTTTAGGATTTACTGGTTTGATCTCCTTGCTGTTCAAGAGATCCTCAAGAGTCTTCTCCAGCACCACACTTTGAAAGGATCAGTTCTTCAGTGCTCAGCCTTCTTCATGGTCCAACTGTCATATCTGTTCATGACTACTGGAAAAATCATAACTGACTTATATGGACCCTTATCGGCAAAGTGATGTGTCTGATTTTTAATATGCTGTCTAGGTTTGTCATAATTTTCCTTCCAAGGAGCAAACATCTTTTAATTTCATGGCTGCAGTCACTATCTGCAGTGATTTTGGAACCCAAGAAAATAAAAGCTGTCACTGCTTCCACTTTTTCCCCTTCTATTTGCCACAGACTGATGGAACCAGATGCCATGATCTTTTTTTTTTTTTTTTTTTTTGAGTTTCAAGCCAGGTTTTTGACTCTCCTGTTTCACCCTCATCAAGAGGCTCTTTAGTTCCTCTTCATTTTTAGCCATCAAAGTATATCTGCATAAATATTGCCAGATTACTCTCCTAAAAGATTGAACCAGTATATCCATCTGCTAGCAGTGTCTGAAAGTACTCTCAACCATAGTTGTAATCAGTCTTTAAATTTTTTGGGCATTCAGATAAGGAGAAAATGATATCTTACTGTTTCAATTTTTAATTCTTAGGCCCTAATGAGGTTGAATATGAGTCTCAAGACGAAGTATAGAGATGGATGTTGTCATTTCATTCCAAAGTAGTTTTAAACTTATTTTTTCAATATTTACTAACTCTTAAAAATAGTAAATTTTAAGTTGTCTTAGATTTATTCTGTTGTTCTTTGCATTAAGTTGTTAATTATAATTTCTTAGCAAGATTTTCTAGTTTGTCAGTTAGATTTAAAAGCATATTTTTTAACTTCTTTCTTCCAAAGAGCTCTTAGAAACATGGTCTAATTTGTCTGTGACAACAGAAGAGGCTTAGACATTGTCATGAGCAGTTTTTTTTAAATAAGAAAGCACAGTACAGAACAGTTAAGAATGGTTTGTTAAAGGTTATATAATTAGCTATGATTAAATCTGTAGCTCATTCTGCTTAACTTCTTAATTTTGGCCTCTAATGTATGTTAAACTCCTTATCTAAAATGGCCTTGAGGATTAATAACCCCAGTTATTATACATTTTAAAGATAGGGTTAGACTGTGGCTGGCTTCAGAGAAGGCATCACCTTTTACCCTAAATCTGCAAAGATCTGCCATTGTGTTTTGTTTTGTTTTGTTTTAATTACGTGGTGAAAGTTCTCGGCATGAATTGATCTTTTCTCAGCCTGCCCACCTGGTATAGGATTCCCTTGGAGCCCCATCAAACCTGAGCTTTACTGACTTTTTGTTTTTGTCTGCACTAAGTCTTCATTGCTGCATTCAGGCTTTCTCTAGTTGTGAAGCGGGGGCTACTCTCTAGTTACAGTACTCAGGCTTCTCATTGCAGTATCTTCTCTTATTGTGGAACAGAGACTCTAGACACACAAGCTTTAATAGTTGCAGCAACTTGGGCTCAGTAGTTGCGACTCGTGGATTCTAGACCTCAGGCTCCGTAGTTGTGGCTCATGGGCTTAGTTGCTCTCCAGCATGTGGTATTTTTCTGGACCAAGGATTGAACCCATGTGCCCTACATTGGCAGGAGAATCCCTATCCACATTACCACCAGGGAGGTCCTCCACTAACTTTTTCTGAAGAAACTTAAAAGTCCTTCCAGTATCCCAGAAGCTCTTCATGCAGATTCACTTAAAAGCAGTTTCTTTCTGGCCCCAGACTGTTGAAACTATTCAGCTCATCCCACACTTGCTTTAAATCTGTCTTGAAACCTAGTCCTCCACAGAAAATATTGTTTCCCCTGCAGCCTTCTCAAATTCTTGCTGCTGATTCTTTCTTGACCCACATACCTCTGAATTAAGCTGATTAGGATCAAGCTCTTTCTCACTGGCCGTTGTTGTTGTTTGGTCACTAAGTCTTGTCCAACTCTTTGTGACCCATGAACTGCAGCATGCTGGGTTTCCCTGTCCTTCACCATCTCCTGGAGTTTGCTCAAACCCATGTCCATTGAGTCAGTGATGTTAATGAACCATCCCATCCTCTGCCACCCCCTTCTCTTGCCCTCATTTCCAAGCTTCAAGATCTTTTCCAAAGAGTCACTGGCTGCTACTACTTCTAAATCATTTCTCCTCCCTCTTTGTGTATATGTCTTTGACTTATTTAAGGCTAAGACCCTCTGACCATGATGTTCTCCAGCCTTTGTCATTTTCATCTTGCCACCTACTGGGATTTATGAATCCCTGGGTAACCGTAGATGCCCTAACCTCTTATAAATTAAGGAGATCAAGAAACTTCCATCTTTACTTTTTCCACCCCTGTTGCCACAACAGGATCTGTGTAATACCAGAGTACCAGTTAAATGTGTAAAGACAATTATTAATGAAAGCTCATGAGTCATATTCATATGCTTGCTATGACTTGTGAATTCTGCTTGGAAAGCAGTTCAGTTCAGTTGCCCAGTCGTATCCGACTTTTTGCCAACCCCATGAACTGCATCCAGGCCTCCCTGTCCATCACCAACTCCTGGAGTTTACTCAAACTCATGTCCATTGAGTCGGTGATGCCATCCAGCCATCTCATCCTCTGTGGTCCTCTTCTCCTCCTGCCCCCAATCCTTCCCAGCATTAAGGTCTTTTCCATTGAGTCAACTCTTCGCATGAGGTGGCCAGAGTATTGGAGTTTCATTAGCACAAAGTCTGAAGAAGAGACCAATGCTTATTTTGAAGTTCAACTGAATGGTATCCTTTCTAGTCATATCTGACTAACCTGATGAATTCCCCCAGCCTCCCCAAGTCTCCCTATAGCGCATGCCTCATGGCGCAGTATTAGTCACTTTCAGTAGAACTAGCAGATTAAGAGCAGGTTTATGTATTTTTCATGAAAGATTTAAGAATAAATTTGTAGAGGATAGAAATGGTTCCTTTTCCAGACCCCCCTAACTTCCACCAAAAGAGGAGAAAGATTGTCCTTTTACAGTCTCTAAAGCAAACAGCTCTAAAAATGAAAAGATAAATAAACTTTAGTATTTTATTGATAATTTTCTGGGACTAAGGAATGAACTTAATCTTCAGTGCAGTCACATTGAGAAGAAATGAGTCTGATAAATAGAGCCAGCAGGCCACTGGGAATTTTGTTAAATATCTAACTCATTCTAGTTCTCACTTTGCAGTTAAATTTAACTTTTAAATCCAATAATAAGGAAAAATCTGGAGCTTAGTTAATCTAAGCTATGAGTTTGGAAAATGAAGTTAAGGAAGTCAGATCCTCATCAACACTTGGAAGCTAGAAGTTTTATTTATTAAGCATTACAGGCTGAGGTCAACTCCCCTGAACTTGATAAATCCCATACAACTTTTTGATTGGGTTCTGGTCATCTTCCTTAAATAGTACACAGTGAAAGAAAATACAGCAACTGGAAAAGATTTTCAACCTCTGAAAGTATTCAAAGCCTTAATTATGGACATCATCTTTGTTAGTTTACTCATCTTTGAAAAAACAGCACTCTCCTGATCCATAAACATGGATGTCTTTCCGTTTGTTTGTGTCCTCTTATTTTTTCCAGAAAAACTGGTTTTCACTGTACAGGTTTTTCACTTCCTTGGCTCAGTTTATTACTAACTATTTTATTATTTTGGAAGCTGTTACGAATGGGATAGCTTTCTTCACTTCTTTTTTTGATACTTCATCATTAGTATGAAGGAATGCCAGTGATTTCTGTAAGTTGATTTTGTAACCTGCCATTTGATTAGTTGCCACTCACCAACTAATCATTGATTAGTTCCAAAAGTTTTTTACTAATTCTCTGAGATTTTCTTTATATGAGATCATATTGTCAGCAAATAATGACAGTTTTACTCCTTTTCAATTTGAATGCCTTTTATTTCTTTGTCTTGCCTAATTGTTCTAGCTAGGACTTCCCATACAGTCAGCTCTCCATATCTATGGGTTTCACATCCAGGGATACTAAGGGCCAACTGTAAGGGACTTGAGCTTCCAAGGATTTTAGTATCCACAGGAGCTCCTGGAATGTGTCCCCCGCAGATAACTGACAACTATCTGTGACAACTGAATGGGGTGGTGAGAGTGGGCAACTTTCTCTGGTAGGTGATCTTAGAAGAAACTCTTACAGTTTTTCTTCAATGATTATAATGTTAACAGTGGGTTTATCATATATGATCTTTATTATGTTATTTTGAGGTATGTAATGAATTATACTTACTGATTTGCATATGTTGAAACGTTCTTCCATCCAGGTATATATACATTGCTCTTGGCCATGGTGTATAATCCATTTTAATGTGTTGGTCAATTCAGTTTGATCACACTGTATGATACACCTCACAGCTGTTAGAATGGCCATCAAGAAAGCAAGTGCTTATGAAGATGTGGTGAAAAGGGAGCCCCTTACATACTGTTGGTGAGAATGTAAATTAGTTCAGCCTCTATGGAAAACAATACAGAAATTCCTTGAAAAATTAAAAATAAAGCTACCGTATGATCTAGCAGTTCCACTTCTGAGTATATGCCCAAAAGAAATGGAATCAGGGTTTTGACAAGATAGCACACCCATGTTTACTGCAGAATCATTCACAATAGCCAGGGTATGGAAATAGCCCAAATGTCTGTCAGTGGATGAGTGGATAAAAAAGATATAATATATATATGCAATAGGATATTATTCAGCCCCTTGAGAAACAAAGATATCCTGCCACTTGTGACAACATGGATATACCTTGAGCATTATGCTAAGCGAGATAAGTCAGACAAAGACAACTACTACATAATATCACTTAAATGTGGAATCTTAAAAAAAGTAAAACCTATAAAAAGATAAAAGAATAGTAAAATCGTATTTACCAGGGGACAGAGGTGAGGGTATAATATAGATGTTATTTAAGGGTACAAACTTGTAACTAGCTGTAAATAAGCACAGTATAGTTAATATAATCTATATAGTAATGATGTAGTGTGATAAATATTGCTTCCTTGACAGTCATATTACAGTATATAAAAATATCAAAGTAACAAGGCCATGCATTTTAAGTTTATAAATTGTAACATGTCAGTTCAGTTCAGTTCAGTCAACCAGTCATGTCTGACTCTTTGCAACCACATGGACCACAGCACGCCATGCCTCCCTGTCCATCACCAACTCCTGGAGTTTACCCAAACTCGTGTCCATTAAATCAGTGATGCCATCCAACCATCTCATCCTCTGTCGTCCCCTTTTCCTCCTGCCCTCAATCTTGGCAAGCATCAGGGTCTTTTCCAATGAGTCAGCTCTTCGCATCAGGTGGCCAAAGTATTAGAGTTTCAGTTCAACATCAGTCCTTCCAGTGAACACTCAGGGCTGATCTCCTTTAGGATGGACTGGTTTGATCTCCTTGCAGTCCAAGGGACTCTCAAGAGTCTTCTCCACACCACAGTTCAAAAGCATCAATTCTTCGGCGCTCAGCTTTCTTTATTGTCCAACTCTCACATCCTTACATGACTTCTGGAAAAACCATAGCCTTGACTAGACGGTTTTGTTGGCAATAATGTCTCTGCTTTTCAATATGCTCTCTAGGTTGGTCATAACTTGCCTTCCAAGGAGTATGCGTCTTTTACATTCATGGCTGCAGTCACCATCTGCAGTGATTTTGGAGCCCATAAAAAGATAAAGTCAGCCACTGTTTCCACTGTTTCCCCATCTATCTGCCATGAAGTGATAGGACCGGATGCCATGATCTTAGTTTTCTGAATGTTGAGCTTTAAGCCAGCTTTTTCACTCACCTTTTTCACTTTTATCAAGAGCCTCTTTAGTTCTTCTTCACTTTCTTCCATAAGAGTGGTGTCATCTGCATATCTGAGGTTATTGATATTTCTCCCGGCAATCTTGATTCCAGCTTGTGCTTCATCCAGCCCTGTGTTTCTCATAGTGTACTCTGCATATAAGTTAAATAAGCAGAGTGACTACACAGCCTTGCCATACTCCTTTCCTGATTTGGAACCAGTCTGTTGTTCTGTGTCCAGTTCTAACTGTTCCTTCCTGACAGGTTTCTCAAGAGGCAGCTTGGGTGGTCTGGTATTCCCATCTCTTTCAGAATTTTCCAGTTTATTGTGATCCACACAGTCAAAGGCTTTGGCATAGTCAATAAAGCAGAAATAGATGTTTTTCTGGAACTCTCTTGCATTTTCAGTGATCCATCGGGTGCTCGCAATTTGATCTCTGGTTCCTTTGCCTTTTCTAAATCCAGCTTGAACATCTGGAAGTTCACGGTTCATGTGTTGCTGAAGCCTGGCTCGGAGAATTTTGAGCATTACTTTATTAGCATGTGAGATGAGTGCAATGTGCAGTAGTTTGAGCATTCTTTGGCACTGCCTTTCTTTGGGATTAGAATGAAAACTGACCTTTTCCAGTCTTGTGGCCACTGCTGAGTTTTCGAGTTTGCTGGCATATTGAATGCAGCCCTTTCATAGGATTTGAAATAGCTCAACTGGAATTCCATCACCTCCACTAGCTTTGTTCATAGTGATGCTTCCTAAGGCCCACTTGACTTCACATGCCAGGATGCCTGGCTCTAGGTGAGTGATCACCTAATTGATATCTCTAATTATCTTAAAGAGATCTCTAGTCTTTCCCATTCTATTGTTTTCCTCTATTTCTTTGCACTGCTCACTGAGGAAGGCTTTATGATGTCTCCTTGCTATTCTTTGGAACTCTACATTCAAATTGAGTATATTTTTCCTTCTCTCCTTTGCTTTTTGCGTTTCTTCTTTTCACAGCTATTTGTAAGGCCCCTCAGACAACCATTTTGCCTTTTTGTATTTCTTTTTCTTGGGGATGGTCTTGATCCCTGTTTCCTGTACACAGTGTCACGAACCTCTGTCCATAGTTCATCAGGCACTCTATCAGGTCTAGTCCCTTGAATCTGTCTGTCACTTCTTCTGTATATTCAAAAGGGATTTGATTTAGGTCATACCTGAATGGTATAGTGGTTTTCCCCACTTTTTCAATTTAAGTCTGAATGTGGCAATAAGGAGTTCATGATCTGAACTACAGTCAGCTCCCAGTCTTGATTTTGCTGACTGAATATAGCTTCTGCATCTTTGGCTGCAAAGAATATAATCAATCTGATTTCGGTGTTGACCACCTGGTGATGTCCATGTGAAGAATCTTCTCTTGTGTTGTTGGAAGGGGGTGTTTGCTATGACCAGTGTGTTCTCTTGGCAAAACTCTCATTAGCCTTTATCCATCCTGCTTCATTCTGTATTCCCAGGCCAAATTTGACTGTTACTCCAGGTGTTTCTTGACTTCCTACTTTCGTATTTCAGTCCCCTATAATGAAAAGGACATCTTTTTTGGATGTTCTAGAAGGTCTTGTAGGTCTTCATAGAACCATTCAACTTCAGCTTATTCAACGTTACTGGTCGAGGCATAGACTTGGATTACTGTGATATTGAATAGTTTGCCTTGGAAACGGAACAGAGATCTTTCTGTTGGTTTTGAAATTGCATCCAAGTACTGCATTTCAGACTCTTTTGTTGACCATGATGGCTACTCCATTTCTTCTAAGGGATTCTTGCCCACAGTAGTAGATATAATGATCATCTGAGTTAAATTCACCATTTCCTGTCCATCTTAGTTTGCTGATTCCTAGAATGTCGACATTCACTCTTGCCATCTCCTGTTTGACTGCTTCCAATTTACCTTGATTCATGGACCTAACATTCCAGGTTCCTATGCAATATTGCTCTTTACAGCATCAGATCTTGCTTCTATCACCAGTCACATCCACAACTGGGTATTGTTTTTGCTTTGGCTCTGTCCCTTCATTCTTTCTGGAGTTATTTCTCCACTGCTCTCATGTAGCATATTGGGCACCTACCCACCTGGGAAGTTCATCTTTCAGTGTCCTATCTTTTTGCCTTTCATACTGTTCATGGGGTTCTTAAGGCAAGAATACTGAAGTGGTTTGCCCTTCCCTTCTCCAGTGGACCACATTTTATCAGAACTCTCCACCACGACCTGACCGTCTTGGGTGGTCCTATATGGCATGGCTTAGTTTCATTAAATTAGACAAGGCTGTGGTCCATGTGATTAGATTGGCTAGTTTCCTGTGATTGTGGTTTCAGTCTGTCTGCCCTCTGATGCCCTCTCTCAGCACCTACCGTCTTAGCGGGGTTTCTCTAACCTTGAACATGGGACTTCTCTTCATGGCTGCTCCAGCAAAGTACAGCTGTTGCTCCTTACCTTGGATGTGGGGTATCTTCTCACGGCCCCAACTCTTGACCTTGGGCATAGGGTATCTCCTCTCGTCTGCTCATGATAAATTTGTAATGTGTCAAATTTATCTAATTCAAAACAAAACAGAAAGCATTCTTTTCTTTCATCATAATCTAATTAGGTATTCCATTTAACAGGTACCCACATTTTGTCTTGAAAATTATGAATATCTATAGAGTGATTCTACTTGAGTTTTAAAAAAATGAGCTCTGTGTATTTTATATATATTCTTCCGTATACATATTTATAAACAAAGATGAATGAAGTGAAAGAATACATACCAGGTTCCTAGGTTACTAATGCTGGCTTTCCTCAGCAGAGTGGGAATGGATTGGAAGAGGACTGAGAGACATGATTAAGTGTGCTTTTATTCATCTTTTTATGTATTTTTTCATTTCTTTAAAAATTAGAGGAAGAGAGGATTTCTGCCAGATTTCAGTTTAATAAAGGTATAATCTTGACTTGCTATACAGCCAATCTAATGATCATTTCCTTGATTAAAAAATAATACAGACAGCTATTTAAGAAATTCAAGAAATAAGTAAATTATATAATAAAATATGATGAGCTAATCAAGCATTTAGTTATATAATACAAAGTAATTCTGTTTGTAGTTACAGGTATTCAGGGAAAAGTACATACTCTAAGAATACTAATCATTCTAGGGTGGCTAATACTAATCATAGTAGGGGAATTTTAAATATATAGGAAGACCTGACTCAATTTTCAGAGAAATTATGTCATCAGATATTTTTCTCCACTTTTATTATTTTTCCCTTTAGCCAGTGATCTTTTAGGCTGAAATCAATAATGAAGTAAATGATGCTGTCTTAATATTAAATCTTTTTCTCTTATCCACTTCATCACTCCTCCTACCTCCATTGCTTTACATGGTTTAGTTATGCTTATACAGAAGTCTTAATATAGTTGTAAGAATCTAGGACAACAGGAATGGTCTTTTAATGTAGTAGATAAAGATTTTCACTGTAATAAAAGACCCCTACTTTACAGATCCATATAGTTATAACTCCTTCCCTCTTCCTCACAAACAAACTGAACATCTGATTGAGGAAACTAAAACTTGATGATCTAAACTTTTCCATAAATAAGTTGATCAGAGACCTGTGCAGTCCTTGGCAGATACTACCTCAGTTTCCACCACTGGCAAGATTCACATAAGCCTCCTTTTTTAATTTTTTTAAAGATGAAGCAATAGAAAATAATTACGGGCATATATGAAGAATTGGTAAATTAAAAATGGAATGAGAAATAAACTCACTAAACAAAATGTTAGGAAACTGAGAGAATCCTAACTCATTCTTTACAGTGTGGATACAGAAGATAGAGGAAAAGCAATCCAAAGCAAAATGATCAAAGGAATTTATGATCAAAAGAGCACACACTCAATATGTGGGAGAAAAAAGACCCACATCTAGACGTATCCTAGTGACATTTCTGAATGTTAAACAAACAAAAATCATGCAAACAAAAAAATACACATTACATAACACAAACACACATACAATCAAGTTTGCAGGAGTTACTTCGCTGGTAGTCCAGTGGCTAAGACACTGCAATGTAAGGGGCCCAAGGTTCAATCCCTGATCAGGGAGCTAAATCCCACATGCTGCATCTAAGACCTGGTACAGCCAAATAAATAAATAAATATTAGATATTAGAAAAAAAAAAGTTTGCATCAGACTTCTCCTTTGCAATACTAAACACTAGGAAGCAGTAGAGAAATCTCTGGAGGCTAGAGCATTCTGAGAAAAATAGATGATATAGCCAAGCTATTGTGCATTTGTAAATTTATTGGAAAAGTCATAGAATAAAATTAGCAGCAATGAACAGTAAAATCAGGAAAGTATACAGTATATTTCTGAATACTTCCTCTTAATCTGCTTTTAAACTTAATACTAATTTTAGAAAAAAACTTTTAAGAAATTTAAAATCCATAATAATATGGATCATAGCAATTCCAATAAAATTAAAGTTTAACTACAAGGAAAAAAAATAGGCCATATAACTTTTAGGTTACTTATTTTAAAATAAGGCAAAGGAAACTTAATATAGCAAATGATGGGGAGAAATGGAGATAATAATGTATAAAAAAGTATGACAAAATAGTTCCAAATATATCGATTATCACAATAAATGAATGTGTTAAATGCTCTTACTAGAAGCAAAGACACCAATATCGGAAGCCATAAATGAAACAAAGAATAGATTTAACTTTAAAAAGCACTTTATCCAAAGAGACCATTAATGAAGCTGAATAACAAACCACACTTGAAAAAAGATTATTATAAAATATATGATGGGATAATTACCTATAATATAAAAAACTCTTACAGATTAGTAGAGAAAAAATGCCTCAGTAATGGTTCTCAGTGTTAGGTTGTGCTAGAAAAGTACATTTAAATAACTTTTGGAGTTAAGTGATAGATGTTTGCAAAGATATAGCTACAAGAATGTTCATCTCAGTGTGCTAAGTTGCTTTAGTCATGTCCGACTCTGCAATCCTATGGACTGCAGCCTGCCAGGCTCCTCTGTCTGTGGGATTCTCCAGGCAATAATACCAGAGTGGGTTGCCATGCTGTCCTCCAGGGGATCTTCCCAACCCAGGGATAGAACCCACATTTCTGTGTCTACCTGCATTGGCAGGTGGGTTCTTTACCGCTAGAGCCTGGGTTGTTTGTAATAATGAAAATTAGAAACAACTCAAATATTTAAGTTTGAATTGAAGTATTCCAAACTGCTTACTGTAATTACATCAACAATTATAGGGGAAGGTTTTTAAATTTTCTGTTGATGTTTATTTTCTGTTTTTATAATGAGCATATATTCATTTTATAATTTTCTTGTTGTTAAGTCCCTGAGGCTTTCCCGACTCTTTGTGACCACATGGACTGCAGCACACCAGGCTTTCTTGGCCTTCACTGTCTCCCAGAGTTTGCTCAAATTCATGTCCGTTGAGTAGGTGATGCTATCTAACGATTCATCCTCTGATGCCCCCTTCTCCATTTGCCTTCAGTCTTTCCCAGCATCAGGATCTTTTCCAATGAGTCAGCTCTTTCATATCAGGTGGCCAAAGTATTGGAGCTTCAGCATCAATCCTTCCATTGAATATTCAGGGTTGATTTCTTTTAGGATTGACTGGTTTGATCTCTTTGCAGTCCAAGAGACTCTCAAGAGTCTACTCCAACACCACAGTTCAAAAGCATCAATTCTTTGTCACTCAGCTTTCTTTGTAGTCCAACTCTCACATCCATACATGACTACTGGAAAAACCATAGCTTTGACTAGACAGACCTTTGTTGGCAAAGTGATGTCTCTGCTTTTTAATATGCTATCTAGGTTTTCATAGCTTTCCTTCCAAGGAGCAAGCATTATTATTTTTCAATTTCATGGCTGCAGTCACTTCTGCAGTGATTTTGAAACCCCCTTCCATTTGCCATGAAGTGATCGGATTGGATGCCATGATCCTAGTGTTTTTAATGTTATGTTTCAGGCCAGCCTTTTCACTCTTGTTTCACCTTTATCAAGAGGGTCTTTAGTTTCTCTTCACTGTCTGTCATTAGAGTAGTATCTTCTACATAATTGAGGTTGTTTATATTTCTCCCAGCAATCTTGATTCCAGCTTTTGATTCATCCAGTCCAGCAGCATTTCACATGATGGTACTCTGCATATAACTTAAATGAGCAGGGTGACAATATACAGCCTTGTCATACTCCTTTCCCAATTTGAACCAGTTGCTCCATGTCCAGTTCTAACTGTTGCTTCTTGACCCACATATAGGTTTCTACCTTGAAGTTTAATGTGCACTATTCTATTGCCTCTTATAAACATTTTAGGAATAATATGGTAAGTTCTCTAAGTATGGCAAGTAAGCCAATCTAGTCATCCTTTTTTTTCTTTACTAATAAATTGACTTTTGTTTTGATGTTCAGTTTATGAGTATGTATAGATTTATGTAAACACCACTAAAACTAGGATATGAAACAGTTTTACCAGGCTGAAAAAGTTCCTCATAGTTTATAGTCACACCCTCCCCATATCCTTTAATTCTGGCAGCCATTAATCTGTTCTCTATTACTATAGTTTTATGTTTTTGAGAATTTCATGTAAATGAAATTATACCATTGAAAACTTTGGAGACCAGCTTCTTTCACATAATATTTGAAGACTCATATGAGTTACTGCATGTATCAGTTTGTTCCTCTGTAGTATTCCATTTTATGGATGTATTGTAGTTTGCTTACCCACTGAGGAACATTTGGATTATTTATAGCTATTGATTATCACATATAAAGCTACAGGGAGCATTTGTGTACAGTCTTTATGTGAACATGGTGTTCAGTTTTATGGAGTAAATTTCCAAATAGAGATTACAGATCATATGATAAGTATATGCTTAACTTTATAAGAAACAGTCGTATTGTTTTCCAGAGTGTCTATACAATTTTGCATTCCCACCAGAAAAATGAGACTCTCACCAAAATGGAGAGTTCTAATTGCTCTCTATCCTTGTTAGTATTTTTATTTTGGCCCTTTAATGGTTGAATAGTATCTATCTCACTGTGGTCTTAGTTTGCATTTGCTTAATGGCTAACAATATTGAATATCCTTTGATATGCTTGTTTGTCACCCTTATATCATCTTTGATGAATTGTCCAGATCCTTTTTGACTTTTAATTAGAATTTTGAGATTTTTTTGTCAGTATTTAGTTGTGTCTTTCACTGGAAATGTGATTTCTGTGAAGCTTCTCCTAGTTTATGGCTTGTTTTTAATTCTCTTGACAGTTTTTTGGTTTTTTGTTTTTGTTTCTTGTTGTTTTGGCAGAGAAGAAGTTTTTAAATCTGGTGAAATCCAATTTATAAGTCTTGTCTTTTATGAGTCAGGCTTTTGGCACCATTTTCAAGAACTTGTTACCCAGCTGCAGTTAAAAAAAAGTGTTCTCTTGTGTATTCTTCCAGACATTTTATAGTTTCATGTTTTATATTCCAATCTATGATGCATTTTGAGCTCATGTTTGCATAGTATGAGGTTTAGATCAAGGTTAATTTTTTTACATAAGGGTAATCACTTGTTCCCTATTTTTTGAATAGACTATCTTTTCTCCATTGAATTGCTCTTGTATCTTTTTCAAAGATTCAGTGATCACATTTGTATGAATTGATTTCTGTACTCTGAACTCTGTTGTGTTGCACTTACTTGGGTATCTGTCCCATCACCAATACCACACTGTCCTGATTTCTCTGTCTTTATAGTAAGTGTTAAAGTCACATAATTTGATTCTTTAAACTTTGTTCTTTTATGAAATTGCTGTAGCTATTCTAGTTCTTTTCCCTTTCCATTTATTTGTACAGTGAGTTGTCTATACTTCCAAAAAGATCTTGATGGGACTTTGGTCAATATTGTGTTGAGTCCGTAAATCATTGTGGGGAGAATTGAGTCCACTATTTTGAGTCTTCCAATCCATGAACATGGTATATATACTTCACCATTTATTTAGATCTTCTTCTGCAGAGTTTTGTAGTTTTCCATATATTCAAATCCCCTCATATTTAGGTTTATTCCTAAATATTTCAGCTTCTTGTAAATGGCATTGTTTTTTTATTTTGGTTTTGTTATTGCTTGCATATAGAAAAAAATTTGGAGTGAAATATTCTGAAATGTTTGCAGTTATCTCAGATGGTAATATTATAGGTGGCTTTTATTTTTGTTGATCTGTATTTTCTATTCTTATAGTGAATATGCACTACTTTTATAATGTTTAATATTATTCTTTTATTTAAAAAAAATTTTCTAGGGGCTAAAACTAGTAGAGCTTCAGAAAATACTTTTGAACCTAAAGGGAATTGCTTGTATACTTTACATGTCCTGGATGCTATAAGATTCTTAGAAGAAGATGAAAAGGAAATTTTCCCAGGAATTTTCCGAGAAAATCAGAGAACTAGAACTGAATGACAGGGCATAATTATAAATCAAAAGAGTATAATGTGGTTGACTAAAGATGAATTAGGATTACTTCAGTAGTTTTAAACAATTAAACAGGTATTTCTTTGTAACTGTTATCTTTGATGGACTTTGTGCAGTTGGTTTATAAGGAAAATTCTAAATTTTCATTTTAAAATCATTTTTCCTTTAGTTTATCTCTTATTATTTGGTGCCTACTAGTGAGCTTAAGAAAACAGGGTGGTACAGCACCTTTGAGAACTAGTTTACAGTTATTCAGAACACAAGCACCAATACCAAAGGGATAATGAAATCAGCTTCTAGCAGTTATAATTAATGGATGTCATCAACTTTGAGTTTTAATTGTTTTTCAGGGGATGTTTTGTTTATTTGTTTAAAAATTGGAGATCTCAGTTTGCTGAAAGTTACAGACAGAATTAAGATACTAGAGAGCAAAAAATAAAACTTCCATCTTGTGTATGTGGATTATAGGCTGGATAGGTTACCCAAAAATAGGGATCTAGCCCTCTAAAGTTTCTCCTTCTTGATACCCACTTTCCTAGCCTTCAGGTGATAGATCTCTGGTTACTATAAGAAAGGAAGGCAAGAGGGAAAGGCTAGTGAGGAAGCTGGGATTGTTATTGTTTAAACATTATTGAAGAAAGGAATCAAGTAAGCTTGAGTAACCTGAATGAAGTATGTCAGCTTTGAGACCGATGTAGAGGAGTACTTTTTTTTTAATACCACTGATCAAAATATTTTAAGGTTTTTTAATTCCATAGCTTAACTATAAAATACAAGATCACCTTTATCTGATCAAATATTCTTTTCTATGTATTTTCAAACAACTAAAAACATTACTGAGTAGGCCTCAGTTGAATATAAAAATAAGTACTTGCTCATAGTAAACGGTCATTGATGTTTCTGGGTTATTTTTTTTTTTTTCCCTGTAAAGACCACAAGCAGCTAAATCCTAACAAAATCTGCATTTTTGATTTGTCCTTTTAAAGTTTTTTTCTATGTTTATCAACAGCTCAGTTAAACTGAGTTTCTGCTTTCTCTCAGATCTAGTCACATCCAAGAGTTGACCATTACGCAATAGATTTCACTTACTTCAGGTACCTAATTGATGCTCATTTCCTCATGATCAATTATTGCATCAAAAGTATGGAGAGTGCCAAATTGACATCATTGTAGCAATAATTAATACAATAGAATGCTTACTGTGTGTCAGGCATTGTCCTGAAGACTTTATGCTTAACCGTTACAGCAGCCCTTTGAAGAGGTACTGTCATCCCTGTTTTGTCAATGAGGAGACTGAGATATAGAGATGTTGTAACTTGCCTGCGATAGTAAATAATAGAGCCAGGATTTTAATTCTACCATTTGGGCATGGAGTCACTGATACTAGCCACTACATTCTCATGGTTCATTTTACTGACTTTTATTGTTTACTTTTAGCTAAAACCTAGCAAGTGTATATTATAAACATTATCAACTATTTGTAAAATTAAGTTATGTTAGTAGTCTAGAATCATAATCAAGAAGTCTCC